>OY979716.1:100627575-100810075 GCA_963855995.1 Muricea muricata | reverse complement strand
CCACCCCTATAAACAACCCTTCTAAACATTATAGGCACTTCAGAAAGGCCGTTGCACGTATTGGTCTGAGGTTAGAGTTATGTCGACACTGCCGTTTCAAGGCGGCGTCATTTTGAGGACTTTCGCCCCGGATTCGGGTTTTGGCACATATGCCATGTTGACCGGCATGGTCATTTTACCCTAAAACAGTTGAGATTACTTGTGGCAAATGAAATGCATACAAACTCCTATACAGGTCCTAGACTAGTAATTAAGACCTAAAGTTCTTTAGTAGGAATTTACGGCATACTTCGAAACCCGGACTGGACTCGGACTGGAACTCGGACACAAAGAAAACCCGGACTCGTGCTCGGACTCGCGTATGAGAAACCCGGACTCGACAATAGAAAACACGGACTCCAAATCGAAAAATACTGGATTCGATGAAACTGGATTCTGATAATATCCGAAATCCGGAATAAATTCCGATATTTGTTTGTCTGAGCGAAACATATAATCGCAATTCGCAAATACTGAGATATAAGTCTGATAATATCAAAATTTATTTTGTTATTTTGTATATATATTATTAGTTATTTTATACATAGTAAATGTTTTTTGTAAGTTACAAAATAATTTAGCAAACCAAAATCGCAACAGAATTTTAAGTGACTAGAAAATTTAAAACTGTTTAGATCAAAAATAGAAAACTTAGCAACTAAATTTTGAATCAGTGCATGTGTTTGTACAGAGTAAAGCCTGGTCCTCACTGGCGACATAAGCATAAGCAATATAACAAAGGATAACTTTTCCTTAGAGGTATACAAAGACAAAGCCGAATTTTCTTTTGAGTTTCCTTTTGCTCTATCACCATAGCTTATGTTCCTAGTCTTGTGTGCTTGCGTTTGTGCTTATGCCGCTAGTGAGGACGCGGCTTATGATCAAATGTGACGCACAAATTCTAAAATATTAATCAATGTGAACGCTCAGTTTTTCCCGAATTGCTTTGATGTGCGATTGTTTGAGAAATGGCTTTAAGTCATCTGGTATCTTGACCAGTCCTGGCAAAAAGAAGGCATTTTTCTCCGCTACGCAATTTGGATTGAGATGGTTAATTTGAACCCCTTTATTGTGCACAAAGGTCGCGGCATGAACATTGTTATAGATTAAAGTATTTTGTTTCAATATATATATATATATATATGTATATATATATATATATATATATATATATATATATATATATATATATATATATATATATATATATATATATATATATATATATATATATATATATATATATATATATATATATATATATATTATATATATATATATATATATATATATATATATATATATATATATATATATATATATATATATATATATATATATATATATATATATATATATATATATATATATATATATATATATATATATATATATATATATATATATATATATATATATATATATATATATATATATATATATATATATATATATATAGATATATATATATATATATAGATTCACCTGAAGATTCCCTCTGGATGAAACAGACTGTAGTGGTAAGTTTTTGAGGTATTTTGCACAATTATACATTTCGCTCTGTCTATATGTCACCTGAAGATTCCCTCTGGATGAAACAGACTGTAGTGGTAAGTTTTTGAGGTATTTTGCACAATTATACATTTCGCTCTGTCTATATGTCACCTGAAGATTCCCTCTGGATGAAACAGACTGTAGTGGTAAGTTTTTGAGGTATTTTGCACAATTATACATTTCGCTCTGTCTATATGTCATTGAGCACTCTTTTGTATTTCGCTAACCAAAACTAGCACATTATATATATATATATATATATATATATATATATATATATATATATATATATATATATATATATATATATATATATATATATATATATATATATATATATATATATATATATATATATATATATATATATATATATATGTTAAAGCTAGATCCCACATCTAGCTTTTGTAGGCTTGAGTATCAAATGCTAAGGATTTCTACTACAGAATGTATAGCTTTCGTTTTGAAACAAAAGTTTTACGTATTAAGGCAAAAGATACCTAAAAATCAGATTTCTAACAGAATTTATGTTGATTCAATCCTTCAGTTAGGCCATTTAACATGGCATCCGATCTCAAAATATGTCGTGTTTCTGGAATGAATTTTATTTGAATTTTATATTACGATGCATTTTTAATACATATCAATAGAAGTAATTGTAATATGCCTATTGTCCAAATTACGTTAGCCGCCCGCCATTTTTTATAATTATGTCCATTTAATGACGTCACAGGATGGTTGGCTGTATAAAACTTACTGTCATTTAATTATCAATGATTTTTAACACTTTGCCATACATAACAAGTATAATATGTGTATACATTTAAATCCAGTTGGATTTTAACATTGAACATGGTTGTTTCTTTAAGAAACAATTTACCCTGTTGTTACGTCATGTGCTATCAAAAGTTTAAAAAGGATATTTTAGTAGTTCAAAGGTTCTCATTGATAAGCTAAAATTTTTACACAACATCCAGAAAGGACAGTACTGCGATGACCTAAATTTGATATGGATTCCGAATTACTTAATTTCTGTGATACAGAGTTTCTGTAATAAGATTGTACAGCTGACAGTATTTATCTGGCAGATTTTTTAAAAATATGCAATTGCAAACTCGATAATAATCCATGTAACTAACAAGTTAGAGTTGTCCAAAATAATGGCATGCAGGTTTTATGACCCGAATATTTTCGATGAGTGCGAGTATTGTTGTAAAAAGATGAAAAGGAAATTATATACTTATAGAATAGCTATTTCTGATCTTAGACTCTCAATATTTGTGTGCAACTAAACATCTTTAAAGCGTGATGACAGGAAATAGTGTTGACTAACAATGTACTTCAAAGTGTCCGGTCTGTTTGTCTCTATTTCTAGCGTCTTGGTAAGTGAACTTCACGCAGACAGTTACTCAAATACTTTTCAATATAATTCAATAATTGTTTTATTATTTTTTCATATTCATATCGGACTCAGAATAACCGCTTGCCTTGTAAACAAGGCGCAAGCTACTGAAGAAGCCGTTTGTATTTGCCGTATTTGGCATAAGCAGCATAAGCAGCTACAATGCGTTTTCAAAATCCGAACAAATTGCGTCATAATGTCGAATACATGTATTCAATTTTCTATGGTGTCGTCATAACGATTTGAAGATATGACGATTTCATCCACGCTCTTAGCCAACCAAAATTTTTTCATTATTTTGAATATATAAATAATAATTAACAATTAGATTACGTGCTCGATACAAATTGAGAAAGTAATCTAATTGTTTTAGTGGATATTCAAATTCTCTTTGAATTTAAAAAATGGGTTTTGCTATTCGCTATCTGGTCGCGCAAGAGCGAGTAGAGCAGCCAAAGAAAGTGCAGCGTTTGTATTAGTATGATTCCACTAAATATAATTATTATTTATTGCAGTATATTCTCGCATTCTCATTGGTTGAGAGCCTACGATGAATTTTTCGTATTTTGCTGGTGGCGTGAGCACACGACAAATAATTATCGTTATTTTTCTTGCAAAATGAATAATAAAAGAATTATTGAATTAATATTCGGCTTTCTTAGGATATCAGAAATATTCAGACCTCGGTCAGCTTCACTTCGGCAGATAACGCTGACCTCGGTCTGAATAATTCTGAGTACCCTGCTCAGCCTCATTCGATAATTCTTAATTATTTGACATTGGAGCTGATTTCAACGAATCTAATACACAATGCGATTTAATTTGGATTTGATATTTACAGCACCCTGCATGAACGTGTTACGCTATACAGGTTGTCCCAAAAAAGTGGAGTCCAAGTACTTATAAGATTGACTACTGAATGAAAAACATTATGATATATAGCGACTGATGTTTCACTTAATGTTCCACAGAAAAAGTAATTCTCCTTGTTGAAAAATATTTCATAAATTACACAAAAGATCGATAAAGAATATGAATGTCTTTTCCGTGATTGAGATTCCCTTAATCGAAATTAAGTGAATCTGATTGAAATTAAATGCATTTGCCACATTTTATGACTTAATGCAGGAGACAGTGGTTATTACTTTCTTTTGAGCTGTCTTAAAGACAAAATTTACTGTACTTTGCCTCAAACACATTCATTACAGAAGATCAACAAAGAACAAAAAATAATAAAAAATGAGATGAATGTTCAGCTTCCAGATATGAAATCCAGATAGCCACTTTGAATACAGATTGTGAACATGTGATGTAATCAATTAAAGCGCTATTTCAATTTAAAAAAAGTCTCTGGTACAGGCTGGTCACGTGACTCTTTCAAAGATCTATTGCTCAGTTGGGTGGGGAAAATATCAAATTACATGCTTCCACATACAAGCAATACATTTCAATGAAAGCACAGAGATGGTGGTTGCAAAAAATATCGTAAATTTTCTGATTTAAAATTATGTATTTCACTCTGTTCTTTGTCCGTACTTCTTGTCTGCGTTTGAACTCCAAAAGCATGAGTATGTCATCGACAGTTTAAGTCTTTATAATTGGGCTTTGGCAACTGGCATCGGCACGCGATCGTAAGTTTATATTAAGTCTAATGTCTTTCGTTGCCATGTTTGTTTTAAAAGACATTAAAACGGGCTCAAATTGTTGCTTTATTCGTTTATATCATACGTTTTTTTTACCTCTGGATTATTTCATTAAATTGTGTGTGCACCGGTGCAAATATTTAGTGCACGTGCAGAGTGTACGCTGTGCACGTATCATATGTCTATCATCAATAAAAATCATCAGCATAATTTCTTTAGTAAATAATGGTTTTCAAGCATTTTGATTGGTTGCCTGACCAGTAAATATGAGGCATTATTTACTAGTTGGCATTTTTTTTAAATGAGTGCCAATGAGATTCGTTACGTTTTGATGTATTGCCAAAATTATCAAATGGAGAAAAATTGCATTAATATAAACTCAACGAATAAAAACAAACTTTGATTTTAAACTATCTTAAGGCTATAGATCGTCTGCAAATACCTTATTAAATACTTTTTTCACTACTTAAAAATTCCATGCGTGAGCCATGAGTGACTATACAATGCTCTCAATTACCATAAAATGTTAAAACTACTGGATTATTCATGTAAAAAAGGCAGATACTGTATTGCAGAGGAATTCTTGTGTTATGTAGTCTTTTGTTGACTATATCTACGCGAGGTGGGGAATCTTTACAGGTATTAATTCTACAGTTCAATAGTCGCCTTCTTCTTCTGAGTTTGTTGGTCTGTCTTGTCTTTTTCTGTCTGTTCGTTTGAGTAGAGTTTTCACTTCTCGGCTACTCTGCAACTACTGCTGAAATTCAATTGTGGCGGTCCTTTTATACTAACGGTTGTAACATTCGTTGTGCACATGTACGAAAAGGTGGGCTGATGTTAGCTAAACCAATCAGGCTTCAGATAGTTGGTTTCTGAACTTTTGTAGCTACCAGCTCTCTTCGTCTGTTTGTTTAAGGTGTTGTCGCACTGTCTTAGTGTAGCACTTGTCATATAATATTTTTACATATATTCTTTCCATAATTTTTTATTTTGACCCCGTCAATCAAGCCACAAAACAACAGCAATGTAAGAGTTGAAGTAGGAAATAATGAGGCCCAATAGTTAATACTGTCATAGTCATAGATAAGGGGGAAACAATTAAAATTTTCGAGTGCGGCATAGCATTGATTTCAAGAGACGACACACAGCATATCATGAAAATCAGACAAGTAACATCCACACCTTCCCTGCCAGGCCCTCAATATATATGAAAAGATCGAAATTTTACATCATCATGAGAAGCACAAACAATTATTATGTAACATAGGCTACACACTATTCACAGCACTACTTCTACAGATATTGCTCGTTTAATAATGTGCAAGTAGAGTATTTTGTATCTAACAAAAATTATTATTTGCCGTGTATATTTCCAACAATAGTGAAACATACCATTCAGTGAACTGAATGAGATCTGTGTGACTTAACTAGGCTGTGTCTCTTACCTTGTGCTTCGTATTGACAGCAAATGAGAAATGCGATTAACAAAACAGTCTTCATGGCCGACTCTATACTTTAAGTAACCTACAAGGTAAAAAATGGTTCAACGTAAACATTTATCGCATTTATCTTTAAAAACATTTAACTTCGTGCACGTCGAGAAAAGGTTTTCCAGATGACCGGTTTTAAATATTTTTTCTAGGTAAGTTTTTAAAGTAAATTTAAGACATTCTTTACAGACGTATTAGTTGCAGACATGTCACGAGTTATTCAAGCTCGTCAATGAGAAAAAAGTTTCATATCATAAACCAACCTTCAAGTGTTTAGCAAGGCATGTCCGTCTCATATAAATAGCCCCAAAATATAAAAGCAAGAAATCTATTTCCTAATTATAATAATGTGAAAAAATTAAACGGATACCAGCAATTTTAAAAGCTATTGGACGTTATTATAAAATTATTTTGCATCAGAGTTATTTATTTTAGTATCTATCTAATTCATTAAATCAAGAATTAATAGGATCGGAGAGAGTTTGTGCATCCGCGAAGAGGGCCGTCAACGTTGGAACAAAATTAGTGTGAAAATTGCAATCAAAAAGTAAAAATTTGTTATTACAGTGGAAAATTCTGCAATCACTATACCGTAGTTCTATTCAAAACGGGAATAAGAACATACTTGAAAAACTGCGTTCAAACTTACCTGGGTTTCTAATTTAACAAAGCACTTGTCTCAACATTACGAAGTTCAGGATACTTATGCATATCTAGCAAGACGTTATGCGAGGAGGTGAAGGGGAGCGATAACGATACAAGTGCAGCTGTATTGCGTGTATTCTAACCTCAAACATTGTCATTAAAAAGTATAAGCATGGCTTCTCCAGCAATTTGCCGAAAAAAATGCACTCGTGTTTTGGAAATACGTCGAAACTGTACTCAGCATGTATAGGAGACACGCGAATTAGAAACAAATTTAAGATAGGCATGTAGCCAGGTAAATAATATAACAATCTAAAAGCTTTGTCTTACTTGTAATATGATAAAAACAAAATATAAAGAATAAAACAAAGATTATATCAACCAAGCTTTCGAACTAATTAAACGTTCATCTTCAGGTTAAAATGTATGAATAAAATATATTTATACCAAAACCCGTTTACGAGGCAACCATGCACTCGTGTGAGTCTTTGAGTGTGTATAGACCAAGGCATAGAATCACCTACCTCAACGCTTATGGTTTGTATCTTTCGTGTAGGGCACACCTCGCAGCAGGTTAGGACTCCAAAAACTTTACACTGTCTTATATAATATTTGGGCATGTTCTAAAACCCGGAACAAGCTAAACGCGTGCGAAACCAAAAAAACAAAAGCGCCGCTAGGACGGTAACCAGTGGCAGTGTAACAAACGATCGAAATGAAGGTAAGAACGGGAACGCATGAAATAGAAGAACGGGGTACAACAAACATTAAACCTTCTTAATCTTAGCAATCTTTTCAGTCGTTTCAGTCGTTCTTTACCCTATTTCGCTTTTTCCGATACTCGGCAGTCTCATTCCGGCACGCGGTTTCGGGTTTTATTAGATGCCATTATTACTTTGCAATTGTATTAAAATTATCTGAAATTAATATCCGAACTAATCAGTCCTTTATCATTCTTTGTAAAAAATCGACATCCTGTTTGTCTGTTATTGTTCGTAGGGGAAGTTGATGTCAATTTGGTGGCTAAATATAAATTAGAATATGTTGAATAAAGACTTGTTTAAATAAACAAAAGTTAATACGTCGTATACCATTCCTTGCCAAAAAATTGGTATCTATCCATTTTTGGCGGAATTATGTTCAGAAAAAGTCTTCCTTGGCACTAAAACAATATTGTCCTTTGAAAACTATGTTATCAAAACCCTAAATCTTAAACTGCAATGCACAAAGAGTTATGGGAGTACAAGTTTCAACATTTGTAGCTAAAAATGACAGGCAATCAATTGTGAGTGGATACACATTGAAACTTGAAAGGACACATACTTACATGTCTCTAGAAATCAATTCTTATTAAAGGTATTTTTAAACTCATCTCTAGATGGTACGTGCTGGTTTTATGCTGCGTGTGCTTAAGATTTAGAATCTTAGGTTTGAAGTTTAAGCATGCAAAGGAGAACCTTTCTTGAATAAGCTGCATGTATAATTATAACCTATCATACGCATTTATTACATGTTTATTTACTACACTTAATGTTAAGGTCCATTTTTCCGTCTAAAATAATTTTGTTGGTTTAACGTATTGCCACTATAATGTTCTAATTGTTTTTGTCGCATGATTGTTTTTGTCGTAGCAATGCCATCATTCCATTAGCTTTTATTGATTGAAAACGAGCAAAGTTAATTTTTCAAATTTCAATATTGGATTGCATTTGAATTTTTAAAGCTTTGGAAGAATATTAGTATACGTAAGATACCTTCATTAGTACTGACAAGAAAACATAGAGAAATAAAGAAAAGATATATTATCACGAGATCAGATCCTAAGATCCTGTTCTGTATATTTCCTCTGTTTACAAATGCTGTCAAAAACACTTGAATATAGGATTATAATTACCTAAGTGAATATCCGTAATAAATAGTCCTATATCATTCATTGTCAAAAAATCGACATCGTTCTCTGATGCTATTTTTGTTATTATAGGGGAAATGAACGTCAGGTTTGCAGCTAAACATTGAGTTTAGTACGTAAATTCTTCCTATTCATTTTTAGGATTTGACTTCCAAAGCCCTTTTCCACCTAACCATTTATTTTCACAAAATTAGATCTTTCAAAGCTGAATAGTGCTACGTTAATTGCGTAGTACGAAACTGTATAGCAATAAATATGCCAGACAAAAATTTTTTAAGTTTTTGTGTCATTCTTTTTCACTGGTTTTTATAATCCAACACAAATTTATCTTACTTGCACCTCTGACATTGTTGTTTATCTTGCCAGTTGTGTTGTTTGTCATTTGCAAGAAGTGGGTTCTACTATTAATTTTAAGACCCGACTTGCTGGTTAAAAGTCTCACATCAAAAGGAGAAAGAGAACCTGTGGTATTGTTAATCACTTCCTGGATTGTCACGGTGCTGATCACTAATTGTTGAAATTTATGTTAATTGATTAGCGGCGGGGCAATCTAAGGGAATGTGAAATATACATACATAGATACATATATATATATATATATATATATATATATATATATATATATATATATATATATATATATATATATATATATATATATATATATATATATATATATATATATATATATATATATATATATATATATATGTGTAGTTGCATATAGACTCTTTGCATGTATATAATATATTCTTCCTGTATATTCCTTGACTGTTTACAAAATAATGCACACAAAAGCACTTTAATTTAGGATTGCAATTACCTAAGTGCATATCCGAAATGATCAGTCCTATATCACTTCTCGCAAGAATTCGACATACTCTCTCTGATCCTAGTTTTGTTATGCATGGTAGGGGAAATGAACTTCAGGTTTGCAGCTAAACATATAGCCAATAAATTCTTCCTTTAATCAATTCTGTGGGGCATAGCTACCTAATCATTTTTAAGATTTGGCTTCTTAAACCCTGTGCACATCAATATTTTCCCAGTGCACAACAATATTTTCTCAGTGCACCGACATATTTTTCGACGCACCGATATTTTTTTCGATGCACCGATATTTTTTCGAAGAGCGGATATATATTTGTCGACATTTCCCACATGCTTCCACTTAGAAGGAAATTTCCTTTCGAAGTGGTAACACTTTTTCTAAGCATCTAAGTCGTAACACGCAAGTAGCTTATGTTTTTATAATTTTCAAGTTCCAATTTTCATTTGTCGGCCTTGGACGAACTACTGAAAGATTATTTCGTCAAAGGCTTTTCGTATCAGATAATACTTCAATTGTTAGAAAAATACCACGGCATTAATATTTCGATGAGAACGTTGCTGTAATAAGTTCTAGTCCTTTATTTATAACTGCTATAGTATTCTACATATAGGTGTTACTCCTTTCGTGTCTCTAGTTCAACTGTCTCTCAATGTCATTGTCTCGGCACTAGATCATTAGCAATCAGATTATATTACATTATATTACATCTCCCTTTTTCCGATTAAATTGATTAAATTTATTTATCCTATTAACATGACAAAACTCAAATATAACTAATTTAGAGATGTTTCAGATCTTTTATTGCGATCCGTCGTTATGATGTTCTTAAAACTATTGCTCTGAAAGTTTTAAGTTTTATAGATTGGATTAGGGTTGATTACTCTTCCATAGCGACTTGTTTTCTTGGTAGCCTGTATTGTGAAAGGGTTAGTTGGGGTGGTCGTGCTCGGTACCTTTGGTTGTGTTTCGGTACTGGTTGTTGGCATAAGATGCTCCACTTGGTCTGGACTGTCTGTTTGTAGAGGTCTCTCGTTAGTTTTGCGTATATGAATTCTGTTTCTTCTATATCTTGATCCATTTGCAGCTTGGAGTAGATAACTTCGCGGAGTTGATAGTTTCTCCACAACAGTAGCCAACATCCACTTTGAATCAGGATCTTTCTTGAATCCCACAGTCTCGCCTATTGCTAACGAAGGAAGATTCTTTGCATTTCGATTGAAGTATTTTTGCTGTCGTTCTTGCTCATTTTCGCGAGAGGACCGAAAAGTGGAGCTGTTGATCACAGAAGGTTCGAGCTTTGTGGTTGCGACAGGAAGGGTGGAGCGAAGTCTTCTGCTCATCAAGGCTTGAGCAGGGCTGACTCCATCGATAGATGTATTTCTGTAGTCAAGCAGGGCAAGGTAGGGATCTTGTTGGGTTGCTGCGCACTTCTCCAAGATACGTTTACCAGTCTGGACAGTTTTCTCATGTAACCCGCCAGATTGAGGGTATCGGGGGCTAAAGGTGGTATGTTGGAAGTCGTAATCTTGTGAGAACTGGCGATATTCATCTGACGAGTATTGGGGACCATTGTCAGAGATGACGTTGTCGGGAATACCATGGCGACTGAAGATAGACTTAGTTTTTGCTATAACCGTTCGAGCTTTGGTGTCCCTGAGTTCCGCGACTTCTGGATAACGGCTGTAGTAATCTACGATAACAAGATGAGGTTTACCTTTCCACTCGAACAAATCTGTTCCAATTTGTTGCCATGGTCGACTGGGAATGGGATGGGGTTGTAGTTTCTCGCGTGTATTGGCGTTGCTGTTGGTTTGACATGTCTCGCAGCTGGATACCACGTTGTCGATCTCGGCGTTCATACCGGGCCAATATATGCTTTCTCGAGCTAGACGTTTCGTTTTCTCCATACCTTGATGCGACTGATGCAACTTGGTAAGAGTATCTCTACGCATTTTAGGAGGAATCAATATGTTATGAGCTTTATAAATTAGCCCATCTTGCATGGTCAGTTCGTGTCGATCTTGAAAATATGCACGAATATCTGTCGGAACGAGAGATCTGTGTTCTGGCCAGCCGGTTTGGATTTGCTGTTGGAGTAATTGCATCGTGTGGTCCGTAGATATCTCCGAGCGAATAGCTTGTAATTTGCGATCTGTAACATAGGACTCCATTGACAATAAATGAACAAAACGTTCCGAGTCTATGTCTGCTTCGAACTGTTCGTGAACGAGTTCTGGGGGAAATGCGCGCGAAAGCGCATTGGCGAGGTACATTTCACAGCCCTTCTTGTACACGAGTTTCATATCATACTCTTGGATTTGCATGAGCATCTTCTGAAGTCTGCTGGGTGCTTGCGATAACGGTTTGCGGAAAATACACTCTAGCGGTTTGTGATCGGTTTCCACGGTGATTGTCTTGCCATAAACATACTGGTGGAACCGTTTACAGCCAAACACTATCGCCAGCAGCTCTTTCTCGATCTGAGCATACCGACGCTGCGTATCATTCATGGCTCTAGAGGCGAATGCGACAGGGCCATCGTCCTGAAGTAAAGCTGCACCAAGCCCGTGTTGTGATGCGTCGCCTTGCAGAGTTACCCCTTTCGTCACATCATAATATCGCAGGGTTTCAGAGTCCGTTAAAACGCGTTTCAGTCCTTCGAACGCCCTGTCGGGTGTCTCTAGCCAGTGAAATGCGACATTTTTCTTGATTAATTCACGTAGGGGGGGCAGTGACGTCAGAGACTTTAGGAGCAAACTTGGCGATAAAGTTAACCATGCCCAGAAGTCTCTGAACATCCTGTTTGTTGGTGGGCTTGACGTAATCTAGTGATTTCCTGCTGTGTAGGTAATTGATAATGTTCTCTGCGAATCGCCTTGTTTAGATCTCGAGGATCGATGCAAATTCGGAGTCGTCCGGACCGTTTCTCATTGACGACCATCGAGTTTACCCACGCGGTAGGCTCATTAGACAGATTTAGATCGAGGACGTCGACGTTAAGGCGACGTGAAAATGACGTAATCAAACAACTGACTTCTACTTCCGGTTTAATCTAGAACGTCAGATTTGTCTTTTTGCTAGTGTTTTTGTGTTTTCATCCCGCCTGTTTATTTCGTTGGATATTTCAATCAGTTGTCAATATATGGGCAAGGAAAAGCTTTCTAAGACCGGCCTAGTGTTTCCGAAGATTGTGTCTGAACAGTAATGAAGTTTTAAAGGAATAAACTCAGAATATTTTGTTGTTTTGAAGAGGTGAACTTCATCGCATTTTTCGGAAAAAAACAAAAGCTGCAGGTAATTTTTCCAGGTAAATCTTATAGTAGACAGATTTAGATCGAGGACGTCAACGTTAAGACGACGTGAAAATGGCGTGGACCCGCGAAATTACACTTCCGGTTTCGTCTAGGACGTCGTCCACGTTCTGAACAGGACGTGAATCCTGTAGTTTTCACGTCGTGTTGAGAACGTCAAGGTTTTGTGCTTTTGTGTTTAAAAAATGTGACTGTAGGCATCCCAAAATCATTCCATTTTGTTGTCCATGTATTGCTTACTAATCCTAGGTAATTATTTTTTGCAACGACAAGGTTGTTTCTTAGTATTTTGGCAGGTTTTGGACGCACCGGTTTCTGACAAACACTTTTGCCGCCATAGACAAACAACAAAATCGCAAGCAATGTTAAACTCTTCAGTAATGCTAGCATTCTTTATCAAACGAGGTATTCAAGGACAGGGAAACGTAAAATAGTATAAAAAGTGTTCATAAACTAGGAAAGGTGTAAATAAATAAAAATTAACATACTAAAGTAAGTTAAAACTCGGTCATTTCTAGCCGCGTTGTTACAAGAATGTAAAAAAGTACAAAACATAAAAATGCCGTTTTCAGCCAATAAAACCATTGAAAGTCTTTTTAAATGTTACCAGGATAATCACTGACATGTTATATTATACTGGAAAAACACACACAGACCTGACTGAATCACTAATAACTACAAGATTTACCTGGAAAAATTACCTGCAGCTTTTGTTTTTTTCCGAAAAATGCGATGAAGTTCACCTCTTCAAAACAACAAAATATTCTGAGTTTATTCCTTTAAAACTTCATTACTGTTCAGACACAATCTTCGGAAACACTAGGCCGGTCTTAGAAAGCTTTTCCTTGCCCATATATTGACAACTGATTGAAATATCCAACGAAATAAACAGGCGGGTTGAAAACACAAAAACACTAGCAAAAAGACAAATCTGACGTTCTAGATTAAACCGGAAGTAGAAGTCAGTTGTTTGATTACGTCATTTTCACGTCGCCTTAACGTCGACGTCCTCGATCTAAATCTGTCTATTAACTGCTTTTATAATGCATTTGCTCTCCATATCGAAAAGTTCTGCTTGAACTCGATCTCGTAATGTTGCCGAAAGCTTACGAGGCGGATGAACTACAGGTGTGACGCTGTCATCAATCTTGATGTGATATGGTTCGGATATTCTGCCGATACCTTCAAAACACCGGGCATATTTGTCAAATATTTGTTGACTCGTTAGCCCAGTGAGTGCGCTTTTTGCCTTCCCAGGATCCGATGCTTCATTGTTGAGTTGATTCACGTTGTGGAACGATACTAGTTTCATGCTCTGGCAATTGGTACAACCCAAAAGAGATGTACCGCTTTCGACAACATGAAACTCGAGAATCTGTGTTACGTTTTTGTATTGACAGCGAAGATAACATTTTCCTAGCACAGGAATGTTATGTCTACCAAACGCAGTCAATTTTGCGGCACTGCGTTCGAGTTTGTTATTTCGCTGACGTTTTGGTATAACTTTCAGAAAATCATGATGAGTGAGAATGTTGGTTTCTGCGCCAGAATCGAGCTTTAGTCACACTGACGTGTTGTTAATTTTCAGTGTGGCGTGTTCATTCTCTTGCGTAGTGGGGTTTTGAACCGTATCAATACCGTCTTCAGATACGTCGCTGTCTACGTCGATATCATTCACTGGTTTGTTTTGTTTTGTCTTCGAGCGACAAAACGTGGCATAGTGTCCTAACTTATGACAGTGATTACAAGGTTTGCCGTACGCTGGACAGGTTTTGGGTGCATGAGATCGTCCACAGTTGCCACATGCTTTACCCCGTTGTTGTTGATTGTTGGATTTCTGGTGGGACGCTTCGTGACTGTAGCGGTTTCGTCGATCTCGTCGTATAGTATCAATGTTGTTTTTCTTCTCACCGCCGCACAACGATTTTAGCTGATCTCGAGATGTCTCTGCAGGTCGGCATACATCTATAGCTTTCTGTAAGGTCTGATCGTTCTCGCGTAACATACATTCTTTCAGGGTTTGTGTTTTGATACCGCAAACGATTCTATCGCGTATCAAGCCGTCGTGTACACTTTCGAATTCGCAGGTTGCTGCCAATGTGCCCAGAGCGGTGACATACTGATCAATAGTTTCATTCTCGTCTTGATTACGGGTATTGAATTTATGTCGTTCAAATGTCAAGTTTTTCCTCGGGTTGCAGTATGCTTTAAAAGCTGTTTTAAGTTCCTGGGTTGTTCTCTTCCAAACTGTCGCACCTTCGGTGTTTGTTGACGTTTCTGGAGTTGAGAAAGCTAAAGTTTTGTGTACCTCTCTCGCGTTTTCTCCTATACATAGCAAAAAATAAGAACATTTCTCCTCTTCTGACTTTCCTTTGAGCGCTGTTTTTTCAAATAACGTCCAGTGCTCTTCGAATTTTCGAAAATTCTCGCTGACGTTGCCCTCCAAATGCAATGGTTTGGGTGCTGCCCACTGAATGCTGCCAGAGGCCATTAGTCGTTTTGTACTCGTGAGTGTTGTTCACTACTGACACCATGTAACAAGTTCTAGTCCTTTACTTATAACTGCTATAGTATTCTACATATAGGTGTTACTCCTTTCGTGTCTCTAGTTCAACTGTCTCTCAATGTCATTGTCTCGGCACTTGATCATTAGCAATCAGATTATATTACATTATATTACAGTTGCAACAACGACAGTACAATTTAGGTTTAAAACGAAGAAACGTCGACTGTATAAATAGAGAAGAAGTCAGTGGGTATCCGGTCACTTCGCCAATGAGTCGTTTAGCTCACTGTTAGTTCGCCGACGTCGCGTAGTTCCTATTTAAATCATATTTTTAAATAAATAGTATTTGCTACTGATGTCCTTGCAGTTTGAAAATTATTCATTGAATACGTGAAAAATCTTGGAGTTTCTCGAAATTTCTAATGTCATCCAGACCATACATGGGTAACAGTATCCTGCGCTAGTACGCCAACGCGCAATTTATAGTCGCAGCTGGTATAAATTAGTCTCAGAACATAAAGAGTTAAAAAAACCCCTAATAATTTGTCATCACTAGGACTCAAGATTGTATCATGGAGAACTTTACATTTTTTGAGCCCTGTATACCTAATCTGTGGCTATACCACTATCTTCGGTCAGACCTTGGTCAGACAGACATGCAGGTATTTTTCAATGCTAATTTCTGATTTGTACATGTGGCTGTTTTTAAGTGGCTGTTTTTAAGAAGGTGCTGTTGGCACGGGCTGGCTTGCCATAAGCACGCTGCTTCTCGCGCCATTGCAATAACTTATTATTCCTTCCCGTACTTCTTCTCTATCATAGTCGATGTTTCTTCGTTTTAAACCTAAATTGTACAGCCGTTGTTGCAATGTTCTCATCGAAATATTAATGCCGTGTTTTTCTTGTTAACAATTGAAGTATTTTCTGATACGAAAAGCCTTTGACGAAATAATCTTTCAGTAGTTCGTCCATGGCCGACAAATGAAAATTGAAACTTGAAAATTATAAAAACAGAAACTACGTGCGATTTAGGTATAGATCATAGATATAGGAAACCTAGATTGCTGACTGTAGCAGAATTTATAAGGCACGCGCGTGGCAACTATGAGCATTCAAAATGGCGGCTCAACCGAGTGAAAATCATAGAGTGGTATAGGGAAAAACCATGTTTTTTGCATTTTACGTCGTCCTACAGCTTCCGATCCCGTCATAACACATTATTATGGAAAGAACTAACTGATGCGAAGGTTTTGAATGTATATTTGTAAAATTTAAGTTCATTAAAGTCGAAATAATCGATCGCGAAACGTTTTCTGAAGATCATAGCATTTGGTCGGTTGAGCTGTTCGAAATGTTCGAGACAATTTGTTGCAGAAAATAAAGGTTTGGGTTCTTTGGGTACTTTTTTTCTTAAGGATCTCGGTTGGAACATACAACAGGGAACAATATTGTGAAGTTTCAACCTATTCTGCTTGATTTATCTGGTCTACTACTCTGCTGGTTTGAAAACTCTGATGCTTTGTTTACTATGAACTTGCTGCTGCAGATGTGTCACGGAATTTCAAGTCCATATGGCCTAGACTGTGAAAAGTGATGAAACAATCAGGTTTTTATTGAGAGCTAATGCCAGAAAAAGTTTTCAATGCATTAATTTGAAGTAACTAACTATTTGTGTATAGTATAGCTATATGCTTTAATTGTTAAAGTATCTTAGTTCCCTCCCCAAGACACCTGATGGATTTTTTACAGTCCAGGCCATATTGATTAGTCAGTCCATAGGCGGCCCAATTCAGTGTTTACACTAATCTCCGATAATTTTACTACACATACTCAATGAAATTTGTCTTCAATGTTTCCGAATGGATGCAAAATTTGAACAAATTTTTCATGTATTGACAAAAAATTTCTTGTCCCGATGCGGTATGCCAGAGGTTGGCGTACACGTTAGCCTTTAAAAAGCATTTATAAACTCCTACTGGTTTAAATGAATATTTCGTTAAAAGTGCACCAATAGGAGCATATAAATACTTTTTAAAGGCTGACGTATACGCCAACCTCTGGCATCCCGCATCGGGACAAGAAATTTTTTGTCAATGCATGAAAAATATGTTCAAATTTTGCATCCATTCGGAAACATTGAAGACAAATTTCATTGAGTATGTGTAGTAAAATTATCGGAGATTAATGTGTTATAATTTTTACCTGTTTTTAATTCCACGAGCGATCGATGTATTTTGTGTTTAACAAAAGTCATACGTTCGTCAGGTTAAATTTAATTGCCAACCTTATGTATATTATATATGTAAAACAATACGCTACCGCTCGCTACTGATCTCTATATAAAACTACACACTGAATTGGGCCGCCTATGGTCAGTCATTGCCAAAAAGAATAAGGCTATTCAGCTTTGGCCTCTGGGATGGATCTCCTTTGCCAAAACAAAGTTTGAGTAAAACCTCTGACAAGACAATATCAATGTGTTCATGGACTTAACAAGGTGGAAAGGATAATCAAAAATAGATGGGATGGCATATTTTTCAGATTGGTCTATTACTTGCTCTCCTGTAATATTAATAAAGTTGTTGGGTATAAAGTGTTTCTCATGCATGCCAGACTGAATATTTAGTTGACATCCAGTCTGCCCATTTCATTGCTGTTATTCAATTTGTTACATGCTGGGATTGGTCATGAGAAGTTAAAATAGTGCAAACTTAAGCGAAAGATGTATCATTGGTTCACTAATGTGAACAAAAGTCTTTGACAGAATTGTTGCATGATGTTCAAAAAAGATCTTATTTGGTATAACATTCTTTGCATAATTAAAACTGTAAATAGTTTTATATTATGCTAATATATGTAGCCAACAAACTCACAACTACATTTTGTTGTCATTCACAGTATTTACAAAACAAGTTGTTTTTATGCTATTGAAAGCTTCGTTATTTTATTGTCTTAAAGTATACTTCTTATATGATTAATTGTCTTAAACTATTCTTTTTATATGAAGGATATATGGTGTACAAATGTACAATATTATATAGACTTATTACTTATGGAAGGACCTTGCAGTTATACCATGGATAGTAGGAAAAACAATATTTTATTGTTCATAGGTATATGCTGGACAATATTCAGGCATGCTTATACATGGGTAGTTAAAAAGCAATAGATATTTTACTATCCATAATATATACTGGAAAATATTCAGATATTTTTGGAATGCAATGCCACAACAGAAATTTCAGATGAAAATACTGCATTTTGGTCGAAAAAAACGATGAAAGAACAAAATAAACAGTACTAGACCTTAGAATAACTAGATATATATCTCGTTACGTTGGAAAATCTCGTACAAGACCGAAGAAATTCACAGGAAATGAAACCAGGCCGACAGGTTCGCACGCTTTTGATCTTTACCCACCTTTGCCCAGTTGTAAAAATGTAAAATATAAATTGCAAAATGTACTAATTATAACAAACATACATTCAAAACCTTTGCATCGGTTAGCTCTTTCCATAATAATGAGTCGGAACGGGATCGGAAGCCCTAGGACGACGTAAAATGCAAATAACATGGTTTTCCCTTATACCACTCTATGATTTTTGCCCGGTTGAGCCGCCGCCATTTTGAATTTTAAAAAATTGCCACGCCTGCTGCGCCATAGAGATTATAAAAGAATAGAGGCGGCATCGGATGACGAATCGCGGGACAAATTGAACAAATCTAATGGGGGCCCCGGAATTTAAGTCCCGGAGGTATACTAAAAACACACAGTTTTTGTCAATTTTTGCTTGTTTTTATGACCATGATGCACGCAGATATTGGCTATAATAAGAAAATATGTTGTAGCTTTCCAGTTTTTGCAATTTTAGGTGCAGACAGCCAGATTTTTGTGTAAATATTGGAGTTTTTCAACCTTAGGTTCTCCCTAGCAACGCATGGCAACCAGTTTTTGACCGGCTTTTTACAGCGAGGTTTTGCAAAATATCTGCTAAATTATCACACATCTGGACACAAATTGAACTTATTTGCCTTCAAACAGTTATCAAAATTGTTTTAGTGGTGCAACAAGGTGTACAACCACAATACTGCGATGTATTTAAACTTTAAGGAGTTTTCTAGTGTGTTCATCTGATTTTCCGAATACAAAAATTGCATTTTCGCTCACAAATACTCAAAATCAAACATACCCAACTTTATCCTGTATTCAAAACACAAAATTCAAAACGTTCAAGGCAATCCCGCACTAATCTTTAACATTTTCGCCTTTGTTTTACATAAAAAAACTTTGAGTGCGAAAAAATCGGAAAAAAATTTTCTCGAGCTTTCTCAATCACTTGTTGTTAAAAGTCAATAGCCAGCCAATAGGTGCACAGCCATACATCCGGGGTCTTAAATTTGGCCCCCATTAGCAAGCTTCAATTTGTCCCTTTCGTTTGACTGAATTTATCCTACGATGCCCCCTCTATTCTTTTATAATCTCTATGTGCTGCGCCGAGTCAGCAATCTAGGTCTCCTATATCTATAGATGCTTAGAAACAGTGCTTCAACTTCGAAAGGAAATTTCCTTCAATGTGGAAGCATGTGGGAAAATGTCAACAGATATATCCGCACTTCGAAAAAATATCGGTGCATCGAAAAATATATCGGTGCACTGAGAAAATATTGTTGTCCAATGGGAAAATATTGTGGTGCACAGCTAAGAAAATATTCTTGTGCACTGAGAAAATGTTGTTGTGCACTGAGAAAATATTGTTGTGCACTGAGAAAATATTGTTGTGCATAGCAAAATATTTACGTACATTCACAAATATTGTCGTGCATTGCATGTATGGGCCACCGTACTTTTCTCACCTAACCATTTATTTTTACCCAATCTGAACGTTCAAAGCTAGTAAAATATTTAAATGGAGTAAATTATTAGAATTTTAATGTTAAGATAAGGTTTGGGTTAAGGTTAATTAGTACAATGTAAACGGCATTCCACTGACTGAGACTTATAGGTCTTGGACTCAAGGCATGTGGTCCCGAATTTATCTGCGACAACCAAACTAAAGTATAAGTGTGTCAATATTTGTTATTTGAGTTTGGTTAAGATATATGTTCCTGGATTTATCCGGGTCCACTAAACTAATTACAAAAAGAATCATATCAGATCATATAGATCACATCATTTTTATACTCTATCAATAGAATTTCAGCGGTCTCAATGCTCTCTGATGAATATTCCACTTATATACAAAAAAATTCTTTCGCTTTTGGTGAGCTTTAACGAGCTAGAGCATTTATTTCATGTAAAACATAAGTTCAGGTAGATTCTGCCTTAATACGGCCTCACTTTGACTACTGCTGCTCAGTCTGGGACGAAGTAAGAGACACACTTGAGGCATTCGGGTCATTGCGAGGTTTAGTTATGGTGTCGAGGCTGGCGCTCTGCTAACTCTCTTACAATTGGATAGTCTCTGTATACGACGTAAAAAAATTAAAGTGCAATTAATGTTCAAATTCATCTTCTTATTTGAGATCTCTCTTTTCCGTTCGCACCTTGTAGTATGACTTAATCTAAATACTTATAGTTTAAAACCACGAAAAAACTATTTGAAGCGAAGTATATGTTAGAATAGGGCATTACTGTGGAATAACTTGTCCCAGGAAATACGAAATATTCTAACCTTGTCGGAGTTTAAAAGGGCTACAAATTATTGTTATGTCAATGCATATAAAATGATGACTCATTCACAGCAATCTTGTAAATCAGTTAAACTTTGTTTTATATTCTAATTTCTGTAATACTGAAAATTTTACCGTAGATAAATAAATTCTATCTATTTATATTTAGACCCAATGAAACAACACCAAAACCACTACACTGCAATAGTTAATCCATTACAGGCGATGGCAGTTGTTTTTTAGAGCACTGTCATATTTTTTAACCTGTAGACAAACATACCACATGATTTCAAGACAAAAAAAATAGTGGATCACATGAGCAGTATACAACATGTCCTTAGATCACATATGAATAGTTCAGTAAATGATTATTTAGCCAAAAGTAACATGAGGAACAGTGGTGGGTCGGGACTGAAATTGAAATCTTTGCACTGAAATTTGCTAGATGGACGTGCCGTATCTGATAAAATGGGAATTTACTTGCAGAATTCAAGGGGGGTTTACTATGATTTTGTACTTGATGTTTCTGAGGCATCAGTGATTTAAACACCAGTCAAAATCAGAAAGTCAATCTGTCCAAAATGTCCATAATGACTACATAATGACTACAGGATAACTCCCTTGATACAGCTAATAGCAAAGTCAGACTATATCTTCGTGTGCATTTTTTCCCGCGTCAACTAGTTTATGACTACAAATATTTGCTGGACTGATTATGACTAGGTTGGTTACTGTTAAAATTTGGGAAGAGTTTGTCAAGTTTTTTCAAAACTTGTTTTATGCTCACTTGTTTTAACAAGTTTAACAACAACCATTTGATAGTTCCCGTTCTTCTCAAGTCTCTTTCCAGTGATAATTAGCCGAAAACTCTATGGAAAGCGGGAAATAGAGGCGTTAAATTATGTCCTTATATGGAAGCTACGCATCTCTATGTAGAATGAAGCTTCAGTCGGCATTGTTAAAAGACTTATTAGATGTTGGTAAATTGTCGTTGTTTTGCAATTGCGCAGAATCCTTTCTATTGCACCGATGTTCAAGGCATTAAAGTTATACATGAATGCCGGATTACGTGGAGTGAAGTCAAACACTCTATCTACAAAAAGGATTTTTTTACTTAAAATTTGTATTGAATAAGATGCTTCCGAAATATGCAGTCAGAGTGATGAATACGTCATCTGACAGTTTAGACACTCAGCCAATAAAGGATATTTGTATTTTAAGTGCTTTTACATGCTGTGACTTTTGTTTTTTTACTAACTTTGAAAGATTTTTGCTAGAAATTATAAAAATTTTCATATGACGAAATGCTTTCCATATATCCAAAGTCTTTAAAGCTTTATCAACAGTATATCAAGGCCTATATAAGTCACAGTCATTAGAATGCCATTATCAATATTGTACTAGCCTTGACCCTAACCTTTCCTTAACATTAAAAATTCAAATAATTTACTCGATTTAAATATTTTACTAGCTAGCTTTGAACGTTTGAATTTGATGAAAATAAACGGGTAGGTGGCAAAAGGGATTAAGAAGCCAAATCTTAAAAATGATCAACTAGCTATACCCCACAGAACTGATTAAAGGAAGAATTTATTAAACTTATTATAATTATGTTTAGCTGCAAACCTGATGTTCATTCCCCAGTCATCCATAACAAAAATAAGATTTGAGAGAGGATGTCAAATTAATTCTTGCAAGGAATGATATAGGACTGATCATTTCGGATATGCACTTAGGTAATTGCAATCCTAAATTAAAGTGTTTTTGTGTGCATTATTTTGCAAACAGAGACCAGTCAAAGAATACACAGGATCCGATCTCGTAATAATCTATCTTCTTTTTTTTTCTGTTTTCTTTACTAATGAAGGCTTTTCATATACTAATATTCTTCCAACTCAAAAAAATGATAATACTGTACATGTGCAATATTGAAAGTAGTATATGATAGGCACTATAGCTCACACCCGCTTCCTTTTTTTTTGTTAGGTCATTAAAAATTCAAAATGGCCGCATTTTTAATGGATTATTCAAGATGGCGTCAAAAAAAATTTAGAAAATGCTGACGTCATAAAAATTTTCCAAAATGGCGTCAGGAAAATTTAAAAAAAATATTTTTGTCAATTCATCAAAAATTAAAAATCAAAATTCCTTAAAAATTTTCATAAGGAATTTTGTAAGCTCACTTTACCTGTTGTAACATGAAGTATTTCTATGTCATTTAATCCCGAACTTATAAAAATTCAAAGTCCAACGACAAATATAGTAACTTGGTCCACGGAAAAGACACGATCACGTTTCGTTTAAAAGACTGTTGTTCGCATTTTGGTTTAACGTTTAATCGAAAATTCAAAAACTATTCAATCGGGATTAATATTAAGGATAAACTTTTTAGTCGTTTAAAAGCCGTCGAAGAAAAATGCAAAGAATTTATCGATTGTCCGTTATCCAAATCTCTTTTACGAAGTTTGATTCAAAAAGATGATTATAAAACATTATATTTGAAATTAAAATCTGACCAATTTGATGAAGAGATGGTCGACGTCAAATCTGTTGTTGTTTTTGGATTGGTGACGGTAACAGCCATTTACAAAGGGCACGAACACCCGAGTTTGTTGATTCGTGTCGACGAGATTGATATTAAAAAAATGCTCCGCCGCGAGAAAAACCGGCAGTAGTTGTGCGAAGACAATGAATAAAATCGGGATAATATTTTTAAAACTTTTAAAAAGTTTTAAAAAAACAATGCAAAGTCATGAAGATCGAGAATTCCAACAACTTGCTCTGGATTTTAAAAAAACTCTTAAAAGTAAGACTACGTGGGAAGAACTTGAAGCGTATGTTGGTCATAAAATAGAAAGAGGCGATAGATTTAAAGCATTCATTATAGCTTATTTGAATAGAGACTTCGAACCACTTGAATTCGATGACGGTCGATATTGTTATAGGGTAGCACGCGGTGCAAATGAAAAGAAATACCAAAGCAAATACTATAAGGATAACAAAGAGAGGATTGAAAAGCAACGCGCAGAGTATCGCAAGAGGATCGTGGATGAAAAGCGTTTTTACTGCGAGACGTGTGATATAACTTGTATGTCGGACGCCGCTTTGAAAAACCATTTTGAAACGCTTAAACATAAGTATGTTAAAGACCCAGTCAAACAGCGCGCTGAGTATTATAAAAATAATAGGGAAAAGATTTTGCAACACCGTAAGGCATACTTTAAAAGAAATGTAGAAGAAAAGCGGTTCTACTGTGAGACGTGTAATGTTACCTATATGTCAAGCTCCAAATTGAAAAGGCATTTTGAATCGCTCAAGCATAAAAAAAATAACAAACGCAGCAGAAAAGAATATATGGCAAAATACTACAAAAACAACAGGGAAAAAATTTTAAAACAACAGGCGGCGTACTGTGAAAATAACAAAGAAAAGGTTTCAAAATGACGCGCTATATATTACAAAAATAACAAGGAAACTATTTTGCAACAACATGGAACATACTTTAGGAAAAACGTAGAAGAAAAGCGTTTTTACTGTGAGACGTGTGATGTCGCTTGCACATCAAATTGTGAGTTAAAAAGGCACCTAGAAACACTAAAGCATGCTATAAAATCGCGAGAGTTTTTTCACAAAACCTTTCAAAAAACCGACAATGTATTGCAAAACGTGTGAAGCAACATGTGATGATTTAAAACGTCATTATAAGACGAGTAAACATGCCATAGGGGTTAAGCTTTTTGGCTCTTACTACAAGATCAATAGGGATGTCATTTTAAAAAAAATGGCCACGTAATGGGATAATAACCGAGACCTTGTAAAGCGTCGTGTTTTAATTAGCCAAAGAAAAAATATAGAGACTCGAAAATATTTTTGTGCTATTTGTGACCTCGCCTGTAGAGATGGATATGCCTTAAAAAACCATTTAGATACGAAGAAACATAAAAAAATTGAAAAATTTAAAAATCAAACTTTAAAAACATGATGGATCTAAAAACAATTGAAGAGGAACGACAGATTATTTTAAACGAGATATTAGATGAGTTAGAAACGGAGCGTTTAAAGGATCTTTTTTGCGATACGCGTGATAAAGAAAATAAGATAGATGAGGTAAAAGACATCCTGGAGACATTATATGGCGATTTAGAACACTATAAGAGGCTGGATGTTTCAGAAACGTTAGAACGAATTCAAAATGATTATGAAAATTATATACAGGGCGGTTATTTAGATTCAATGTACGATAGTGATTCTTGGCTAAATTCGTTAGATTAAATCGTATAAAAATTTTTTGTAACTTAAAAAAAAGTTACAAAAAATAATGCTTCAATCTAAAAATCTAGTAAGTCATCATTTAGAATCGTTTAATTGGTTCATTAGCCATGGAATTCAAGATATTTTTAACAAAGAACCAGATGCATTATTATCTGACGATCACCGGCTATCTATTGACAAACCTGAAGTACTTGAACCATCTATACTGCCATTAGAAGCTAGGGATAAGAATTTAAACTATGAATCGGCCGTCTTTGCTACAGTTACCGAGATGAAACAAGAGGAAATTATTTCTAGCCAACGTGTTCGAATTGGTACTATCCCTATGATGTTAAAATCGAACAAGTGCCGTTTATATGGTGTTTTAGACCTTTTTTCGTTTGGGGAATGTGAATATGATCTTGGTGGATATTTCATTTTAAAAGGTATAGAACGCGTATTGGTTTCGCAAATGCGGGGGTCGTATAATATTCCTCTTGTGTTTAAAGACAAGAACGCGTACGTGTGTAGAGTAAGAAGCATGTCTGAAATTACGGGACATAGTGCCTTGACCGAAATGACCATATCGTCAACAGGCGTGATACACGTACGGTTTGAAAAAATGCACCTATTGAGTACACACGTTTAATGAATATTATTATTGGTGAAGATAATGAAATTCTAGTAAACTCTTTTCCACATATGGGTTTATATGGACAATCAAATCCTAAAAAAGAAGGGGTAATTGAATATTTAAAACATATGAAACATATTCTTCAAAAAACGTTTGAAGGATCTCGCGAACCTTGTTCGCGAATGTTGACGATATAGATAACAAACGATTAGAAGTTTCTGGTGTCTTATGTTACGATCTATTTCACAAATTATACAAACGGTTTTTAGGGCAAGTACGTACCAATTACGCTAAAACCAACAATGTTGTTGAAAGTGTAAAAAATGCAAACATGATTACAAACGGTATGTTGAAATGTTTTTTAAGCGAGAGGTGGGGCGCTGTTAAAACGTCGTATACACGAGCTGGCGTTTCGCAAGTGCTTGCACGTCTTAGTTATTGCGATACGATAAGTCATCTAAGACGAATTTCTATTCCTGTTGAAAATAGTGCAAAAGTAATTAAAGTCCGGAGCGTTAATAGTTCGCAAGCCATGTTCATTTGTCCTACGAAAACTCCCGAAGAACAAAATGTTGGGATCGTATTAAATATGGCTGTATCAGCTTGCGTTTCTGAACGTAGGTGTACAACCTTCATACAACACATTGTTTCAGAACACGTCCAACCACGGGAAAATAGTTCGCAAGCTATTGTTGTGGTATGTGGTTTAGTTACTGGATTTACAAACGAACCTGAAAAATTAGTAAAAACGTTACTTGGACTAAAAAAGGAGCAAATATTACAAAAAGACGTATCTATTTTTTATGCAAAAACCGATAATGCGGTGCACGTTATTTCGGATGAAGGAAGATTTATACGTCCTGTTATGGTTGGTGGTATACGTTACGTGGATTATTCCGAAATTAAGCATGCAAATACTATATCGTTTGAGAAAATTCCTGGTTCGGGGAACATGTATGAAATATCGCCAAGTTTCATGTTAGGGGTGATGGCAAGTACTATCCCGTATATTAACCATTCGCAAAGTCCTAGAAATTGTTATCAAAGTTCGATGGGTAAACAAGCCGTTTCTGTTCCTGCCTTAAATTTCGCATTACGGACAAACGCTTTTTTAAACGTGAGTTGGTACTCTCAAAAACCTATTATATCGACGGTCAATGAAAACGCATTAGGTTTACAACATTTACCAAGTGGTTTAACAGCCGTCGTTGCGATTGTATGTTACGGAGGATATAACCAAGAAGATAGTATCATTATGAACAAGGCTTCTATAGACCGTGGACTGTTTATGGCCGATCACTATAAAACGTATACGGAAGAAGAAACCTCATGCTTAAAAATAACGAAACACGAATATAACAAATTACGGTACGATTATTCTTTTTTAGACGATTCAGGTGTAATCCGTCACGGATCTGTCGTCGGGCCGGATACCGTATTAATTTCGGCATGTAAAGAATCCAACGACGCGAGCACGGTTTCATTATATGAAGGGCAAGTCTCTAAAGTCATTAATGTTACAGAAGGTAAAAAACGGTTGGTTAAAGTCGTTGTTCGAAGTTTAATGATTCCACAAGTTGGAGATAAATTTACATCTCGTTCTGCACAAAAAGGAACGTGTGGAATAATTCTTCCACAAGAAGATATGCCGTTTACAAAATGTGGTATGACTCCAGATATTATCATTAATCCACATGCTATACCAAGTCGTATGACTATTAATCATTTGCTAGAAACGGTGGTTGGAAAGAGATGTGACCGATTAGAACAGGTGGATTCGTTTTCAACTGCTTTAAAAGATCAAAATTTTGACGATACGGGATGTGAAATAATGTATAACGGTATGACGGGTCAAAAAATGAAAACACAAATTTTTTATAGGACCGACGTATTATCAACGTTTAAAACATTTTGTAGATCATAAAGTCCATGCAAGAGCATCTAAAGGATATTCTACTATACTTACACGTCAACCTGTTGAAGGGCGTATACGTGGTGGTGGTTTACGTTTTGGTGAAATGGAACGTGATTGTGCGGCGAGTTATGGTGCAAGTGCATTTTTAAACGAACGGTTATACCATGCGTCCGATCCGTTTACTATGGACACCATAAATATGCCATATAGTTCAAAATTACTTTTGCAACTGTTAAACGCTTCGTGTATTAAAACTCAAATGAAAATCGATGAGATTCAAAAGTAATTTTTAGGAAAATACAAATTTATTGTTATTCTAGTGAGCGAGCCAATCGATATCCCAAATCCAAAGAAGTGTCGGGTTAATCATGGTCTTAGCGCTGAAATACCTCTTAAATCGCAAGAAAAAAAATACATCAGAACAACAAAAACCACAAAATGAACAATCGTATAAGACTCATTGAAGTTAAAAAGGAAGCGTCGAGATTACAATCTAGAGAAAATAAGAAATATACACGTAAGGAATTGGAAACATTAGCAAAAGCAGCAGGCATCATGTATTACTATACATTTAAAAAGGACGTTCTTGCAGAGAAATTAGGACTGTAGAAAAAAAATCGATAAGAAATTTCTTGAAACTTGACAAGTTTCAAAAATGTCCGACGAAATTAAACAACGAATTGTGTACGTCCTAACTCGAAAAGATAAGGCTGACGATGATGATACTGATATTCATGTTGGGTCTACGTCGCAATCACTAGAAAAATGGCTCTCGCAACATAAGGACACGGCAAAAAACTTTATGAAACGGGGGTGTAGTGAAAATAACCGTTTATTTGTCCGAATGAACGAGATAGGTTTAGACAATTGGGAAGTTTCACCCCTAGTGCTACGTACGTGTGACATAAAAACGATCCGTGAAGTAGAACGCAAGTGGATTCGGGTATTAGGAGCCGACTTGAACTCATATTCCCCTATTACAGATCAAAAAGAATACCAGTCAACGTACTACGAAAACAATAAAAACGCTATAAAAAAGCAAATGGCTGCATATTACGAAGATAACAAGGACAAGTATGTTTAAAACATGACGGTATGTCGGCGGGTATGTCGGCGGTCGGTCATGAAGTTATGATGTCCACAAATAACACTTTAAATTGTGATGAATTTTCCCAGTCAGAGTTTAGTAATCAGTTAATCCTTAACCAGAAGGGAAAGCTTAAATGGAATGGTTCCTTCGAGAACTTGCAGAAGTTTCTATGGGAGTTCTTTAGTTTAAAAGGCAAATGGACATGTCCTGGTGGTCAAACGAAAGAACTGGTGAACGATGAAATTACAATCCGCTATTACTCGAATACTTCTTCGCTTATTATCGCTGGCACTAAAGGTGAGGACTTAAAACAAAAACTTAACTTATTTGCTCGATCGGAATCCAATGAGTCTCTGTCAAATAATAATACAGGAAATATTGTTTGTAATGAAATTAACTACAGCTTCGAAGACAGTGACGAGACCTGTTCGACAAATGGATTTAGCAATTTGGCCTCACCGACGTTTACAAGTGTTATAGAAATCACTCCTAAACGTTGTAATCAAAACCTGGCTGAGCAAATCAAGACTTTGGAAGCAAAGTTTGATGATAAATTCAAAACTTTGGAAAAAGATGTAAATAGTCTGATAAATGCCGACGTAATTAGAACATCATTATCGATCGAATACGTTGAGCGTTTAAAGCGTGAGAGCCTGTCCTTACATGATGAAAACAAATCCCTTAAGGAACGTGTAAATAACTTATCCTTCGTTGCCTCCGATCTTAACACAAAAGTTAATATTTTGGAGCAAGATAAGAGCAGCTTGATGACTGCTCTCAAAATTCTACAAGAAGAGGAAAATATAATTAGAAAGGCAAATGTTCAGTCGTGGAGAACCGCAACTAAATCTAACAATACGAATATGAATACCACTGGGAATGGCGAGATCCATAGTAGCCTTAATCTACATAACAAGTATGAGGTGCTGTCGGTAGATAATAGTAATTCTGAGGATGTTGACATCGCTGTGCACTCTGAATCTAATGTTGATAACTCAACGACCTCAAAATCCCACAATGTCAAGCATAATGATAAAAGAGGAAAATCTAACAATAACAGGCAATATAATAAAGAAGCTAATCGACCAGCTAATAATCAACAGTAAACGACGGCAGTTGACTTAAATGTTAATCGAAATGTTGATCAATCTGCTCTGAATTCTAACGAGGCAAGCAAATCAAATAATCGGTTGCCTAGCTCTAAATTCGCAAAGAAAAAGACCGTGGTTATTGCAGGAGACTCCATCGTGAAAAATGTCATCGGAGCCAAAATGAGTAGTGGTGATCATAATCATTTCTACATAGTGAAATCTTTCTCTGGAGCAACGCTTGCGGACATGAATGACTTTGTAAAGCCTTTAACAAGACGAAAGCCAGACAAGTTAATCATGCATGTGGGGACTAATGACTTAAAACATTCACCACCAAGACACATAGCTGAGTCCATCGTCAATCTTGTGACTAATATCAACGACGAATCGCCTGAGACAAAAGTGGGTATCTCAACTTTGTTGATAAGAAATGATGATAATAATATATCTGTTAAAGTTAATCAGGTTAATAGTATTTTAAAGGATATTTGTAATCAACGTAAAATACCATTATTAGTGAATACTAATATTACCAGCACTCATCTAAACTCTAAAGGACTTCATTTGAATAGACAGGGTAGTGCAACTCTCCAAAGAAATTTTAAAGATTTTGCTAATGATTTCTTTAATTGACTGCATGACTCTGTGCCGTGTGGGGTACCTGCTACAGTCGGTTATGATCAAACAAGTGATATTACCAGCGAATCTATTAATGAATCTAACACTGCTACAGTCGATAATAAACAAACAAATTATGTTATTAGTGAACCTAAGAACTTTCTACCCAATAAGCGAGGCTTTAAATTAGCCTTCTTAAATATTACTGGTCTAACTAAGCACTTAGATGAACTTCGAGTACTTCTTGTTAACAGCCCGGTCGATGTTCTAGCCATAAACGAGACAAGGCTTGATTCAAATATCACAGATAATGAAGTACATATTTCTGGATATGAAATAGTTCGTCGAGATCGAAATATCAATGGTAGGTATGGTGGGGGCGTTTGCTTTTACGTTCGCTCAACAATTAATGTTTTACCGCGACACGACCTATCTATTGATCAAATTGAGAATTTGTGTATTGAAATCCGCAAGCCTAGCTCAAAGCCTTTTCTCGTTACAACATGGTATAGACCACCTGACTCGGCTGTTGACAAATTCCAGTATTTCGAGACACTAGTCGGCAAATTAGATGCTGAAAATGTTGAATTTTATGTCTTGGGTGATCTAAACTGTAACTTAAAGTCAGCTACTCTAGATCATAACTCGAATTTGTTGACTAATATTGCCAATCTTTTTAATCTACGTCAACTAATAGATGAATCGACTCGAATTACTGAGTCATCTTCAACTTTAATTGACGTAATATTCACCAATGTGCCAGATAAAATTGTTTGCTCCGGTGTCTCTCATATTGGCATTAGTGATCATAGTTTAGTGTATGCTTTTCGTAAACTTTCAACTGGATTTTCTTCTAGAGGTCATTCTACTGTGACTTGCAGAAATTTCAAAAATTTCAATTCTACCAACTTCAGAAATGACATGCGTCAACAGAACTGGGATGATATATTGAATTATGATGATCCTAATGATATGTGGCATGTTTGGAAGGACATATTCAACAATGTTGCTGAAAGACATGCCCCTCTACAAACTAAACGCGTTAGGGTATCTAAATCGCCTTGGATCACACCCGAATTGAAACAGTGCATGCATGAAAGAGATGTTCTCAAAATAAAAGCGTCCCGTTCGAACGATCCTGATGACTGGAAAGTTTTCAAAAGATCTCGAAATTTGGTAAATAGTGAAATCAAAAATGCTAAAGCATTGTATTATGCAAATGCTTTGCATGAAAACAAGAATAATTTAAAAAAGACTTGGAACATTATTAATGAACTCACATCGAGAAAACAACATAATTCTCATGTGAGTGAATTAAAAGTTAATGGTTCCTCGATCACTAATCCACAAGAATTGTCTAATGAGTTCAATGATTATTTTGTCAACATTGGCCCTAAACTTGCTGACAAAATAACATGTAATCAAAATACGAACTCATATATGGAGTATCTAGAACCTCTTGACAATGGAATTAATTTCCAAATGAAGACCATAACATCGTCTAATGTCTTTTCTATGCTATCTAAATTAAGCAAGTCTAAAGCAACTGGCCTGGATCGAATAACAGCTAGATTGCTACGTGAATGCCCTGATCTTATTGCAGATTCACTTTGTTTAATATTTAACCACTCCATTAATAGTGGTGTTTTTCCGGACGAGTGGAAGTGTTCAAAAGTTATACCGCTATTTAAACAAGGTGAACGACATGATCCAAATAACTATCGGCCCATCTCAATCATTCCAGTTGTTGCAAAAGTCTTTGAAAGAATAATATATGATCAAGTTAAGGCTTTTATTGACGAAAACAAATTATTTTTCAAAAGTCAATCTGGCTTTCGTAGCCTTCATTCGACTGTTACAGCTCTTCTTGAGGCGACTAATGATTGGGCGTACAATATCGATTGCGGTAATGTTAATGCCGTTGTATTCCTGGATCTTAAAAAAGCCTTTGATACCGTTGATCATGAAATTCTAGTCTCTAAACTAAATGCTTACGGAATTCGGCATGGAGCTAATGATTGGTTCAAGTCCTATTTAAGTGATCGTACACAAAAAAGTCTTGTGAATGGTTTTCTATCCGAAGACCGATTTATATCCTGTGGGGTCCCACAAGGAACAATTTTAGGACCTCTTCTATTTCTACTTTACATCAATGACTTGCCAAATTGTCTCAAACATTCCCATCCACGGATGTTTGCTGACGACACTCACTTAACATATTCTGCTGCAAATGTTCATGATATCGATCAGAACTTGAATCAAGATCTTAAGAGTGTTAGTGAGTGGCTAGCCGCGAATAAACTTACATTAAATACATCTAAGACAGAATTCATGTTGATCGGTTCTAGGCAGAGGATTAGGACTTTTCACTCGTCTCCTACCTTAACAATCAATGAAACTCCAATTAAACGAGTGGATTGTGTTAAGTCTCTTGGTTTAAATATTGATGAAAATTTGTCTTGGAATAAACATATTGACAAAATTTCTAAGAAAATCGCATCTGGCATTGGTGCCTTAAAACGCATGAGGCCATTTGTCCCCAGCAGCACACTTAAGTATATCTATAGTTCAATTATTCAACCACATTTTGATGACTGTTGCGTTGTTTGGGATAACTGCTCTAAATCTTCTGCAGATAAGCTACAAAAATTGCAAAATCGAGCTGCAAGAATACTAACTTTTTCTAGCTATGACACTAATGCCGATTTACTCATTAAAAGACTTGGATGGAGAAAATTAGACTCTCAACGTAAAATTCAAAAAGTTACTATGGTCTATAAATCTCTTAACGGGTTGAATCCCGATTATTTACAGCCTTTGTTTAATTACCGTAATAGTGTAATCAACTACACATTGAGAGACACTGAGGGCAAGCTAACTATTCCAATGCCCCGTACCAACTATCTAAAGAATAGCTTTGGTTATAGTGGTGCGGAGCTGTGGAACAATCTACCTATTCATGTCAGACAAGCTGTTACTCTCAAGCAATTCAAAGCTGGCTGCAGTAACTATTTTATATAAATGTGTAAAGTTTGTCCCCACGGCACTCATGGAAAGCAGGATATGTTTAGTTTGTAGCTGTTTTGTATTTTTATCTTTATTGTATATAATATCGTAAACCTGATGAGTTTTTTACCGTGGTTAAATAAAGTTTATCCTATCCTATCCTATCCTATAATAAGTATACGATTCTAGAATACCAGGCGGCGTACTATGAAAACAATAGGAAAATTATTTTACAGAGAAAAACATAAAGACCCGCAGGTTCTACTGCGGCGTTTGTGATCTTGCGTGCAGGAGTAATTATTTTTTAAAAAGACATTTCGATACGCTTAAGCATTCGTACGCGCGGATGAATTCCGTAGACTAAAAAAAATTGAATTTTTTCTATCTGTTACGGATAGAAAAAACACATGGAACATGAAATCAAATCCGTCACGTTCGGTGTCATGACAGATGAGGACATCATTAATAATTCGGTTTGTATTGTTAACTCGTCAAAGCGTAATGGGCATGGTACGGTCTACGATTCGCGTCTAGGTCCTTTAAATGCAACTGATACATGTGAAACGTGTTTTAAGACGTCGATTCAATGTCTCGGTCATTTCGGTTACATCGAATTGGTCAAGCCTATATTCCACCCGTTATTTTTGTTAAAATTACCTAAACTTTTAAAGAAAATATGTTTCAGTTGTGAGAAAGCTACATGCAAACAGTGTAAATCCAAACAGCCAAGGTACAAAGTCAACGAGCACGAATTATTACGCGATGGTGTTTCAATTGATCCTAATGATTTTATAAATGCTTACCCCGATTTTAAAAGGTTCGTTATGGGTGTATTACCCGTGCTACCTCATTGTTCTCGACCGTGTCTTCAAATAGGTAATGTTGCTGTCGACGACGATTTGACGGCACATTATATAGAAATAGTTAAGCTGAATCAGAAAAGTCCAGTTGACGTTGAAAAAATTTTTAATCTTATAAGCGCACTTATGGATAACAGCAAGGGCAAAATTATACATACAACAAATCTCCGACCTTTAAAATGGATTAAAGAACGGTTAAGCGGGAAATCTGGGCTAGTTCGGGCAAATATCATGGGCAAACGCGTGAATAGTGCTGGACGTACAGTTATTGGTTCTAATCCTTTACTAGCGTTAGACGAATTAGAAGTTCCAGAAGTTATAGCCAAAACATTAACGTTACCTGAAAAATGTACGGATCAAAATTTAGAAAAATTAACGTGTTATCTTACGTCTGGACAAGTTTCAATTATCGAAAAACCAACTGGGAAGAAATTTCATGTCGATGGTGTGAAAATGTGTAATAAGGTTCGAGCATATCCTGGAGACATTGTAAAAAGGGATGTTGTAAAATATTTTATACGCAACCATCAATTCGAAACGATGGACGGTGATGTTATACGTCGGAAAGGAAAAGATATCCAAGTTAGTATCCAACCGTATAAAATAACCGTCGATGTTGGAGATGTTGTTCATCGATATTTACAAGAAGGCGACTATGTTGTTTTAAATCGTCAACCCACGTTACATTCTGCAAGTGTGCAAGCGATGCGCATTAAAATTGGCCGTGATAAAACATTTAAATTTAATTTGGCCATTACAAAAAGCTTTAATGCTGATTTCGATGGAGATGAAATGAATATTTATGTTCCACAAACAGAAGAAGCCCAACAAGAGGTACGACGTCTTATGGTGGCTACGAATAATATCATGTCAAAACAATCGGATAAGCCTTTAACAGGGATTGTACAAGATACGTGCCTTGGTGCTTATTTAATGACGAAGAATGATTGGCATATTGACGATGAGACATTTAACGATATCGTAATGGAAATCAAATTTACACATACGGAGCAAGACTTTAACCTGTTTGAAAAATTAAATAAGATTGAACGTATTTCCAAATTTAAAAAAGTTCCGTATGAAAAAAATACTGGTAAGACGCTTGTTTCATTAATATTACCAAATTATTTGTCTATAGAAACAGATACCGTTCGTATCTACAGCGGCGTTATTTACTCGGAGTTTATCGATAAGGATACTATGAACGCTATTGTTAAAGTCGTCCATAATACGTTTTCAAATTTACATGCGGCTGATCTTATTGATAACATGCAATACATAACACGAAGATTTTTACTAAGGTTTGGGTTTACGATAAGTCTACATGATTGTATACCTCCAGAAAACGTGTCTGTGGAAGAACATTTAGAAAAAGCTAAAACGTATACCGAAGAACATGAAATTATGATGTGTTTAAACAACGCAAAAAACGAATGCCAAACTATAACGAAAAATGCGCTAGATGAAAATAATCATTTTTTCGACACCATTTTGGCAGGCAGTAAAGGAGATTTTTCGAACGTAACGCAGATCATGGGGCTCTTAGGCCAACAAAATCTTAAAACTGGCCGTCCGTCTGATAGTCTTAAACATTTACACGTCGACGAGCTTGAAGCGAAAGGATTTATACGTAGTAGTTTCGTGCAAGGTTTAAACCCAAAAGAATTTTGGTATCATGCCGTTTCAGGGAGAGAAGGTGTTACCGACACGTCTATCAACACAAGCACGTCCGGATATATTCAACGTAAACTCGTTAAAACGTTAGAAGATGTTGTAGTCCACGACGATGGAACGGTTCGTGACCATGTCGTACGTACGATTGTCAAACCATATATTCGTGATTTAAATAGGAATTGGGCTAAAATGACCGCTTTGGATAAGTTGAAGGCCGTTGCACCAACGTCAGCGTGGAAATTTTAAACAAAAAAATGTTTAAAATTTGTATTTTTTTCCGCACACAATACTTGCACTAAGTCCGTCCGTATTATCTGTTTCCTCATCAATAGCGGCATTAATGAAGTGGGTGAACGATTCTTCAAAGGATGCTTTTGCAAATACACCAATATTATCCTTTTTCATACTACGTCGATTCACAGGACGAATTTCGCCTGTAAACGTCATTTTATCGACTAAAATACTTAAATGATTTACATGTATATCTGTTGTTTCGGCTACTAATTCTTGTGACAAATAGTCGCGTACTGCTTCTATGCCTAATACGTTATAAATATCCCATACGTGGCTGGAACGTGCTTGTGAATCTAACGATAACATAGAATGGAATTGACTTTTATGCGTTTCTATAACACCAGATTTTAAACGATAAAAAATACGTTTAGGATTTTTAGAAGCATTCAACAATTCTTCAACGCGTGGAATACCTTTTGTAGCACCAGATATTAAAAGTCCTGCTTGATGAAATATATTTAATGTGCTCTGCGTAAACCTTTCACCGATCGATTGTGCTGCAATAATTCCTACGTTTGTACCCGGTTGAACGAGACTTTGATCATGTTTCTTTTTTAATTCGCAAATTAATTTTGGAATAATACGTGGGTTGAGATAAACTGTTTTTAATTGCGTTTCATACTGATTTCTAAAAAATTGTGAATCGGTAACGTTTGAAATTATCGTTTCAATTTCCTTTTTGGTTAAAAATCTTTTCGTAGACATGATATTATTATTCTTGGAAGAATAATGATATTTGTTTGATTTGTTTGAAATTTGTTACGGTTTGTTCAAAATTTGGTGCGTGAACTAGGTGGACTTGGTCAAGAACTGTTATTCTACCTAGGTGAACTTGGTCACTGTTCTTTACACACTGTTCTTGCGCTGACTTTACACTGTTCTTTACACTGTTCTTATAGTTTTGCTGCGGTCTTGTAAAACCATTCTTGGGATTTGTACACATTTTTGCAACTGTTGCTAATTTAGAATTAAAAAACACGGTCGCTTCTACCATATCAAACGATGCGCGGTACATGGTGTTATATATTTCGTAATCTCTTTCTACTAGAGTCGGCATCCATTTTTCAACTAACGGTCGTGCTAATTTGGATAATTTTTCGGTTGCTTTATCGCGTGCTTCTATCAAGTCGTAGTTTACCAAATGTTGGCGAAATAATTTTGGATTATACCTTTTTAAATGAATTAAAAGATTATAGTGTGCAACCAATTCGTTTGCATGGCCAAGGTGATCATTAATATCTTTCCAAAACTCGTATTGCCTGTCTTTTGGAATTGCAAATTTAATTGTTTTTAAAATTTTATAAAAATCTTGCATGTAATAGGGTTGAATAATATACACGAATTTCCTTTCTCGTTTCCTTTGACTAATAGCGTAATCTACTTCCACCATGCGGTTATCATTTAACCTATACATGAAATGGATAACGGGGTTACCATCTTCTAAAAATTTTTCTACTAATGTCTCGTTTTTCGTTTTCATAATTTCATCGTACGTCCACCTTTTCCTCTTATAAATGTTTAAGAGTCTGTTGGCATGTATAAGATCCTTCATTCTCACAGGAGGTTTTAACAAATTGGCTAACGTATCCATTTCCTCACGGGAAACAACATGCTTTACGCGAAGTAACCATTCGGGAACTTTATCCGCATCGAAATCAACATATTCTTCTGTAACGTCCCAAGGGGGTGTTACAAGTTTTTTATTCATCCCGCACGCCATGGTGATCATTTCAAATAGAGGAGACTTATTTACCCGACGTAACATATTTTTCATACGCGCTATAAAAGGTACGTTTACGTTAGTTACGCGTGTTACATCTATATCGCTAACGTTGTCGATGGCATGTTTGAAGGATCCTACAATTTTTAAATGCTCGTAATCGGTATTTAAAAGTTCTAAATCTTTTAAAATTCTAGTTTTGTTGATCATTCTTGTAAGAATAATTCTTACAAGAATATAATATTTTGATTTAATACCCGTAAGGTAGCGTGTCGAAATCATGTTGTATGACCCTCTTATCATAACCTAACGAAAACGTTTTCGTTTGGTCTTGGTTGACGATCGTTTTTGTTTTGGCGTCGCGCGTGATGGCATTCTTCTTATGAATAACGACGGTCTTACTTGGGTCAATTATAACGGAACTCATCACGTCACCGTTAATTTTTAATCCGTTGGCATAATTTAACGTAAAACCTTTTACCTTACATTTAACGTCCCCGTCGCTTGTTTCGTACGAATATGATTTTGGGCCCGTACCGACCCATTTTACAATATGTTTACCTTTAAGTTCGTCCGTAAGCTCACCTAGACTTTCGCCGGTTGGTATTGTATTCCCATCAGGTCGTTCAACAAACCAACACGAGTCCGTATCGTACCCTAATACTTGATCGCCGAGCTTATCTAATACCCCATATAACATTTCACGAGCATGCGAAGTCGTAAATGCGGCTACGAAAATATTTGTATTGTTATAATTGTCCACGAATTGGTTTTTAAGATTGTATTGCATTTGGACCATATCTTTCGTAAGAAACTGGATGTTAATATCTTCGTTCGTGTCGTTTAAAAGAATTTTGTAAAAATCTTTGGGTTCCGTTACGTATTCCGTTTGCATTTGATTGACACGTTGCCCGAACTTGCCCCATAAACTATTTAAACATAATTTAGCAAAAGCACGCATTCCGGCGTTATATTGGATATCACCTAATTCAATGCCAAGATGGTTTTTGACTTTTTTCTTAAAACCAATAATTTCTTCTTTTGGCGGTTCCGAAGATTCCATTTTAATTTTCGTGAAATCGCGAACGTACCCTTTAAATAACGTATCTGTTGTCTTTGAGAAATGCCAAACTTCGCTGATTTCGATTACCCTATACCCTTTTTCTATCGCCAAAGCTATTTCGTTCGTGCACCATGTCCCTGTAAACGCACGTTCGTCTGAAGAATGGTCGCATTTTGTTTGTTGTTGTACCGAAGAACACGTACGGCATAATGAAAAAAGTAACTTCTCCGATTGTCCACATTTAATTCTTGCAGGAAGCACAGAGTGGTATAATCTACGCGCACTGTTAATTTGAAGGTGTTAAAATAACACCAAAAATGGTGTCAAATAAAAAGGTACAGAATAACACCCTTTTGGGTGCTATTTTGACACCACCATATCGGGTGTCAAATTAGCACCTACAGAGGTGTCAATTTAGCACCTTTTTTGGCGTCAAAATAGCACTCTTTTGGTTGTCAAAACAGCACTTCATCTTGGTGTCAAAATAGCACTTCTTTTGGTGTCAAAATAGCATTTCATTACCGTTGTTCTACCGCTTTGAGACAGGTACTAAAATAGTTTGACTCAGTCAAACAACCGCCCCAGTTAATTTGACTGTAGTTTTAGCACTCTTCAAAACGTTTCCCACCCAAAAATACTATCAAAACTTAGGTTTAAAAAGATTTATTCCAGTTCATCTATTTACATTTCTGTCCACTTACTGGCATAAAAGTTCTAACTCCCTAACAAGTTTGTGAACTGACACTCTTTTCTTTGCCTGTTGTGGATTGTTGAAAAGAACAGCTTATACATTTGCTACATCAGATGTGTCCTACATTTTAAGAATACATGTTTAAGAATGTTCTAACCACGGTATCACAGCAATGGGAACATCGCACTGGCCTTTAACATCAAGACGCAACAACACTTGTTCTTCCACAACACTCACCAGGGGATTGAGGGTTTACAAATCTCCTGAGCCAAGAGAAATAAGATTTCAAAATTTCTTCATCCATCAATTCATCTTCCTAAAACACAAAAGTGAATATTTTACTTTTCATAAATACTTCATTGACAACTTGATTTCTTCCTGGAATCCTAGAAAACCATTTTAGGCATGACTACAGATTGATCTGAAAACACCACGAAGAGTACAAATTTTTATCAGTGCTATTACCACAGTTGCATTCTAATTTCATATGCATTTATAACTCATTGACACAAAGACATCCCAGTTACCAAACACTTGTAAGTCTCTGCTTACTAATCAAACCCTTTTAATAGTAAATGGCCATGGCCATACACTACTTGTATTAATAACACGATATTGTAAAGCCTAGTTCACACAATAGAGTAACTATAAGGCCTATAAATGGTGTGACTTCACCAATGCAACAATTGCTAAATGCATTTATCACTCAGGAGAGATAAGCATGGGCACAAGGAAAGGAAATTAAAGCTCAAACTCAAAAAGTACTCTCTGTACAATAGTATTGATATATTCATATGAAAAGATACATGACACTACAAACAACCCAAAATTACGTACAACGCAAAATTACGTACTAGATTACATACCAATCTCTTTCTCAGGATGTCCTCTGCCAATTACGATTCCATAAACAAGCTAAGGTTACCAGGCTCTTTTTTAATGAACCACAGGCCCAAGTAATTACTCTGCTTTGAGGTGCATTTCTATCATGTCTTTTACTTCTTTCTTATCAGATGTAATTCAACCAAATTCTGCCTTTACCTGATAATTAGAAAGAATTCAAAATGTTTACAATTACAAGTACAACTTACTTGTCACAAAATTTTTTATTAAATACAAAACAGGACTAGAGTGCATTGCAATATATTGTTCAATAATAGCATGACGTAAACATTCGAGAGGTCGACTAGAGCCTAGCAGAAGGCAACCCATGTTAATACCACACATACTATACATAGGAAATATATGTGGAATTTAATCCATTTAGCTGCTGAACTTCCCTATTGAAAGGTTAAAATGGGTTGAGGAGAGACATTTTTTTGAAATATGCCAAATTTTGTTAGATATTCCTCTTACCTCCTCATTAAAATAACAGACCATCTATGATTAGATAACAAATTGATCCATTAGGCATAAAATTTCAAAATATTGAGATTTGCATGGTCCAATAAACTTCATTTAGCTGTCACACAATGAATTTGACGATTGCAAGATGAGCAGCAACTGAAGCATGCTACACATTTAATAATAGAAATAACTGCTCTGCCACAACAAATTAGATAATTTCATAATTATACAGAAGTTCATCTTCAGTGCTTTTCACACAAGTGCTATTTGTCAGTATTCGACATTGATTCAGCACTGAGCAAGGGCCCTAAACAAAAGCAATCACCCCCTTGAAGTATTTAAAATGGTTTATTTCCAGGGGGGGTGACTGCTTCTGTTTAGGGCACTGCTGAGCAATGAGCCTCTGCATGTTTATCTATTTTAATTTTATGCCACTACCGTTGCTATTCATGTAGCATTCTCTGTCTGTCGCACAGCATTAGCTCGGATTGTTGTCAGTAACTACACTACAGATGTATGTTGTAGTTAAATTTACCATAAGACAACTTGACAATGCAAAATCTAAATATTTGGAAATATTAGGATGTTTTATTGAAGGAATTGTTATTCTAATGAGATTATATATGGGAAGGTAAGTGGAATATCCAACAAAATTTGGCATATTTTTAATAAACTCCTGAGCCGTGGCCATGCTGGAGTGCATATTGCAGCTTCATGGATTAATGTCAAGACCAATACCACACAGGAAGTCACCACACTAATCAAAGCAGGAAAGGCCTTAGCAGGATTCAAACGTGTAATCTGTGGATTAATAGTCCAGCACTTCTCCAATTGAGCTACATGACCAAATTGACTTGAACTTATATCATGTTCTGTGACCAAGCAAAATTCTGCTGCTTGGTCCAGTATGGTGATACTCTTGTAAAATTAATGATAATTGTGCATGAATATCTCTATGTCAAAATCACATCAAAACATTGCAGTAAGATGCAGTAAGCCTAGGTCTAATGCTATTGCTCTGTAGTGATTTCAACTACAAATCAACCCACCTCTGAAGTCAATTGAAATGCTGGGAACTCTTCAGGGAGCTTTTCAAGAACTTCCTCTTTCTATGCCTAATTTAAACACCACTGCAGTCATACCATTGACTGCTGCCAAAGCATTCCAAATACAAACAATTTTTCCACACTCAATATTGCAAGACTTGAGAAGGTCATCTGATGTGTTGCTTAGGATACCAAGTGTGCCAAACTAAAACAAAAAAATCAGCAAATTCACTATACACTATACACGGTAATGAAAACAAAAAGCTGCAATGTTGTGGAGGTAAAATTGTGTATTGTTTTGACCGATAACATATGGCATTTTACTCCTGATACTGGACTGTGTCAGACTCAACAATATTGTTGACAACCAGCCCCCACAACATTATTGCATCAAGTTCTCAACAACCTGGACCAACTAATAATTTTTGGCCATGTAGTATACAACTCTCATACCCTAAACACTTAATTTAAGCACTATATTCCAATTACAACATTCCTTTTTAAAATCAATTATTTCACTAATCTTCTGCAATCACTTGACTGTTACAAATTGGTTTGCGGAATTTTGGAACAAATCATACATGCTTTTATTTGCTCCGACTGTCTAGTATAAATCCACAGTCGCGATATGAATATTCCTACTGAAAAGCGCCCTGCTTGTAATCCATTGTGTATCTGAACCATCCTATATATATACCAACACTAACTCATTTTGAGAAATCCTTTTGGTTTATAATATATAGAAAAAATGTTTTCATTTTCGTTAATTTACGGTTTGATAAAAAGTAACAAACAGACAATAACACCATCCCATATTTTTCGCACTTGTAATGTTTCCAATCATAATATCCACATTTTAGAGTATTTATATTATCAAGATAACTGAATTTTTGTACCTCGTCTTCCTCAAGCTATTTACATTCCCTTTGACCCTTACTTGATAAAGAGCGGTCAACGAAAAAGAATCTATTTTCCATAACAGGACAAATACAAATTGAGCACTGCCATAGACACTAAACAAACATTTTAGAGCCAAGCCAGTATTGATTAAACAATACTTACCCACGTCAACTATAAACAAATTATTATACTTTGATGTCGAGGGAATACACCACTACCGAATCTTGACAAAATGATGTTATCTGAACAATACAGTGTCACATCTCCACAACTTTTAACGGGATTTCAACAGCGATTCAGCGAAGATAAAAAAATTAAACCTCGCGGGATTACAGACTTTGTCCTTTTGAAATCACGTGATACAATTTTTCCATATATGGCGCTCTGGCGCTACATTTGGAATTCGATCTCTGAAGAGGCCCCGAGTGCTGCCAAAATGCCTACTGCGGCTGCAAAATTCTTTGGCACTAGCAAACTAAACCTACGATTTTTTCGACTTGTAAAATTATTTAGGTCTAACAGATACACTATCGATGTAATGTATGTTGAGAATTTGCTGCGGACTCCATACATTTACTTGTAACACATATTGGCTGCCTTCAGGCTTCATAGAGACGGGGAGAATTTCTACGAGGTTTCCATACTATTTATTACAGATTAGAAGCAATAAAATATATCGTACTTTGATGCGATAGTTTTCCATATTTACTGTTTGAAGAAATTTATCCGCCATTTTTAATACAAAAATTAATTGTTCGTATGGTGTCAATTTGACACTCTCGATTCAACACTCAAAAGGGTGCTATTTTAGCACTTGCGCTGTAAAGAATAGGTGCTATTTTAACACCCTAGAAAGGTGTCAAATTTTTTTGGTGTTAAATTAGCACCTTTAAACTAACTCACAACTTTTTGGTGCTAAATTGACACCCAAATTGGTGCTAAAATAACACTTGTTATTTAACTCCACCAGTGGGTGTTAATTTAGCTCCAATGAAGGTGCTATTTTAACACCTTCAAATTAACAGTGCGGTGGTTCTATTTTAGCTTGAACGAATCCAAACCATTTTGGATCGTATTGTTTTGGGTTATAAATTTTTGTTGGATGTCCAACGGGGTACGTTTTGAAAAAATTGACCGTCGGATACAAGCTTACGAAATCCACGTACCGTCCTTTTTCATCGGGTTGGAAATCATAGGTTAATTTCGTAACGTTTGTACGCCCACCAAAGAACGCGTCTCGTGGATTTAATGGCATAACAATATCGACATTGTTTGTTTTACAATACTTTTTGAAGTCGGTATTTTTTTCTAATTCGCATTCGTAAATTTCAACTAAGTTGTACTTTAAACCTATAATTTTTTCATTTTTAAGTGCGGTAGCCCGTTGTAATTCGGACATGTCCTTTTGAACCATAGGATTAATTTTATCGGCCGTATAACATTTAGGACACCCGTGCCAAAAACATCCTTGAAATTCGTAGACCGTGCTCGTTGTTTTACAAAACCCATCGACTTTCCCAACACGCGGTATAAAATGCTCGCCACCGTTCATCGCATGTTGGATGTAGACGTTATCTATATTTGATCTCCAATTTAACCATTGCATAGAAATCTTACTAAACGTCTCCTGTTTAACACTGTCTTTAATAACACCTATTGTCTTTTTAGGCATATATTTTGATCTGTAGATAGCCATACACACCGACGCTATTGTAATATACTGTAACGGGTCGATATTACCGATTTTAAGAAAATTATCACGAAACATTATTGCACTTCGTCTTAAAATATCGACATCCGAACGACAATAGGCGACTAATTCATTTTTAAAGTTAAACACGTAATTTTCAGAAACACGTTCATTATACCATTTCAAAAATTTACTACGTTTCTCAGGTTTCATATGGTGGGGGTCGTAGTAATGTTTAGAAGGTATGGGGCCAACATAGTCTTCAATCCTTCACAAAATATATTGAGACTTGCATATAAATCTATTGAATTAGCAGGTTTGTGACATTAGTTGATGTTATTGTTCCCCTTCCCCCCTACAAGCAATGTTCGGTGTTAGACGAGCAATTGTACAACAAAAGTTCCTGCTCATCACAAGCAACATTGCTTTGTAGGGGAGAGGGGAGGCACAAATACACCTTTATATTCGTGGTCTCATAATTTTTGTGAGGGATTGTCTGAAATTTAGAAAAATTTGTGAAGGGTTTATGCACTGTTTTGTTGATTTCATAGCATGGTTATTATTATTCTACCTTATTAATGTACACATAGAGTGACAATATGTAATTTTGGTTCTGTGTGGCAGTATGGGGTGGGTCTCTGAAGAGGGCGTGGCCTCTGTCACACCTTTTATAATGTTTATGATTCCCGAACAGAGACTTTTAAATCATATGCAATATTTAAAACACGCGCAGGAGTGCTTTGTCAGATATACAACGCCAGGCGAAGCCGAGCGTTGTATATCTGGTAAAGCGCGAATTGCGAGTGTTTTAAATGACTTCTAAATCGATTCATTTTATACCCATCTTGTCTGTTTGTATATAAAAGAATTTTCAATATAGATGCTGTATAAGCCGAGAAATCGAAGTAAAAGATTTGTGAAAATCGACATGTGTTTTATCTCGTATATAGACTCTAGTCACGGCTATGATTTCCTTTGTGTTTTTCTCAGGAATTATTAATGAGGTTTAGAAGGAAAATTACAAGTGTGTCATGGACGCAAAATTTAAATATGATTATTTGTGATTTCAATGGAAATACTTGAAACAAAACATTTAAATAATAAAATCAACAACGACCTTTACACAGTGAAAACGACGCACTTACCACTTAGAATACTCGACTTTGTCATGGCAAGATGAACGCGAAGAATTCTCACATTATCAACAAAGATATAATTGTTTTTGCGAAGCTTGCGATATGTTTGTTGTTATTTTTAATTTATCCAAATTTATTCTTTTGATAAAGGTTTTCCATGCTTACATCAAGTAATTTACACGCTAGCTTTGGCGCGCGTTTCAAAAATATTTCTACTGAGGCGAAGTAAATGTTCAACAATGTCTGGAAGAGAGTTGCAAAACCCGAGTAAGGAAGCTTAGGAAGGCGTCAATATCTTGTAACTTATTCTCAAGCAGATGAACAAAAATTCCCAACGAGGGAATAATGTCTTACTAACGAGTTACTGACGAGTTACCAACGAGTTACTGACGAGTTACCTCTGAGATTAATATAATTTACTATACACTAGAACGAGTTACCACGAGTTACCATTGATAAAAAAAAATATAATAATTATTTTTTTATTTTTAATGGTAACTCGTGGTAACTCGTTTTAGTGTATAGTAAATTATAGTTATCTTATCGGTAACTCGTCAGTAACTCGTTGGTAACTCGTCAGTAACTCGTTTGCTGGTTTGCTTTTTCCGTGAATGTGTGTATTTGAACCCATTTGCTCTGAGGACTCGTCTAACTGTTTCATCTGAAGCATCCTTGGGTACGCCAGCAAAAATCTTCAGTCTTTTGGTGGTAAAATAACCACAATCCCTTCGTAGTATCTCTACTTGTCGTATTATATTGCGTTTGTCCCGTTCTGTTAGCTTTTCAGGTCTTCCTTTGTTGTGCTTCCTATTGTCTACTACAGAGTCGTCGATTTTTCGCTTCATATGCCTGAAAATGGTAGCCTTGGAGTACTTTTTATAATTTTTCATGCTAGCAATTTCTTTCCAGGTCTTTTTTCCATCTTGATGGAGGTAGCGCCAATGAAGGGAAGAAACCTAAGGAGCCCGTTCACGTTTTTTTGCTGGGTTCATTTTTTAAATTATCTATATCGCTTAAAAATTTCTGTGAACTTTTTATCCTGTGAGTTTTAAGAATATAACATGTAATTTTGTATGGTGAACGTGTATGTGATATTGTGAATAGCGCATCATTTCTTGTCATGTGTCTATCACATTACCAATACCAAGTACGGAAAGGTATATATATATATAGTGCATAGGTTGAACAACATATTTCTTCTAGAAGTTGAAATGTCCTCTTTTTAAGCGAATACAATATATCTCCAACCACGCCCTTCCACCTCTTTACTGTCCGTATTGCATGTATTTTATGCATTTCTTACTAGATTATTCTAGGTATACACATAATACAATATGATGCATGTCTTATACCAAGCTTAAATCATTCAGCTTTCTTGTTTTTTAAGTCATTTTAGATATAGCCTCTCTGGCCACGCCCTAAAAACCCCACCCAACATAACATACAATAATGATACACCAACTTCGAAAGACTATCAACATTTCAAAGTGTAGCTTCTGCATCACTATGTGCAATTTCTATAAAGAATCTACCATGTTTTACAATACAAGTGCTCTTTCAATCGCAAGACAATCCTTCACAAAATATATTGAGACTTGCATATAAATCTATTGAATTAGCAGGTTTGTGACATTAGTTGATGTTATTGTTCCCCTTCCCCCCTACAAGCAATGTTCGGTGTTAGACGAGCAATTGTACAACAAAAGTTCCTGCTCATCACAAGCAACATTGCTTTGTAGGGGAGAGGGGAGGCACAAATACACCTTTATATTCGTGGTCTCATAATTTTTGTGAGGGATTGTTGGTTTGCTGGGATATTGAACAAATGTGGGAAATATCCTTTTTTTAATTCTGTTAACCCAAACGTTTTTGGAAACGTTTCCAATGCGTCATTGACAAAGTTAATACTATCGATGAATCTGATATCGTATTTTTCTATTGCCATGAACAAGGGCGAATAATGTTAGCCAATCAGTGCGTTTGTTGACATTTTGCGTAATTGACCAATCAGAATGCATGAAATTCACAATGTGTAAACAAAAGGAGTGGGAAAATAGCACCTTGTTCTATGGCCTCCGTGCCATTCGTTATTGCACTTCTCACTTCAAAAACAACAAATTGTGAGAAAGCGTGATTTTTTTTCCAATTTCCTCGGGGGAATTTTTTAAATTCGATCTAGAACGCGAAAGATCAACGTTTCAATAACCGTGTTTTTATGCGCGCAAGAAAGATACCAATCAGCTCTATCGATACTATATGTAGACGTATCTTTGTGTTACCTTACTTCCTTTATGCACACTTTATGCCGGAAATATGTCACCAGGTTTTGCAGGTTATGGCTGGCCATCATCGTGATCACGGCTCGACTCCAGCGTTCGCCAATGGCGAATTCTTTGTAACAAAGTGTCAATGTTTATCGTTTCGCTTTGATAGTCGACCAACTCGTCGTCGTCGTCATCATCGTCACTTAATTCCTCGTTCTCGTCGCTTTCCTCAGCAGCAGAAGGCACGGACACATTTGAAACAGACTTGTTTGCTGTTTGACCAAGCTCTTCAACTTTTGACAATAACGCTGTGTTACAGATCGGGCCATCTCCGATATTTGGGAGGATGCATGCGATGTGGAACGAATTCCAACATCACTGAGCTATACTATATGGCCCACATCCGTCCACATGGAGCTCTGTTTGTTGCAGTTGAGCAAATCGCATTTCCTAAAAGTTTTAAAGTAAGTTTTATATTTTATAATTCAGATTATTATAGTTTGTCACGACTTGAAATATTAAATGAGCTCTATTAAATATGTAAGAAATCATAGGGAGCAATGAGCTGCTGTATCCTGGCAACTTTTCTAACCTGCAACACTATCATTTTACTGTAATAAGTAACATGGACAGGTCTACATTAATTATATTGCAATTCAATTCATTAACTTCATTAACATGTGCTAATTAAAGGTTGTCCCAACTCTACCCTCTATTCATCACATGTGCCTTTTTTAATAACATAGAGTGTGTTGTGTTTTTCAAAGCATGTGCATGTCCTAAGTGAACCAAGATCTCTTTGAGTAGTGAAGTATTAAAGGCTTGGGGTTTTTTTAATTGAGGTATGTAAGAATATTATTCAATTTACCTGGCTGGGTTTGGTTGGTTTTCCTCAGACAAGAATCCTAGAGGTAGGACTTGATTGGTAACAATTTTTTGACCAAACAGGTTAGGAAGTTTCCACTTGCTTGTGTGTTTAGGTTGACGGGGTGCCCGAGGTTGTTGAAAAGCTTTGTTGGGGTTTGTATAGAGGGTCTCAAACTTGTTGGTTAGAAATTTGGCTGCTTTGGTTTTCAACTTATCTATTCTTTTTGTACTGAAATTAAACTTTCTAGGTGGTACAAATACAGATTGGAAGGCATTTAGATCATGTTTGCAGACATCAATTTCTTTGGCCTTGAGTGCAATGTGATCTGCAGTGTCTGCTTCTTTTGTTCTTCGTCGTAACAGCAAATGAAAATTCTCCATTGGATATTCGTCAAAAGCCAACAAGTGTTGATGTAGGGTGTTGAACATGGGTGGAATATTTTCTTGCCAGTGGAGGAGTGCAGAAAGTGGCACCAGTAGTGCTTTGTCGTAGTGGCGTCGGCGGAACACAACAAACATAATCCAACAGTGGATTAATGATTTATAAAACAGTTCATACTTGTTGCACTTGAAGACTATGGAATAAATACTCAACACCAATGGAATGTAATTGTCAAGGGGATTGACCAGTGTGAGGAACTCAATATCTTTGCACTTGTAAAAGACAGAGAAAATCATATCTCTCACAAGTGTCTGCCCTCCATATAATACTTCTAGCAATAAAGATACTCTCCAAGGCTTTGGTTTTTTGGCTAGCTTAGATTTATTTCCAAAAAGAAAGGCGTAGAGATCAGCAAATACCTCATTGAATTGTAACAAAACACATTCTCTGGCATTCAACGAAATATGTAATTGATCGATCAACAGGATTACATTCTTCAGTGCTGCAGGTACTGTAGGAATATTAGAATAAACCAGCTGTCTGATAAAAAATTGCATTGGCCAGTCACCAATGAAAGGAGCAACAAATTGATTGAGGTAAATGTCTAGACAGAAGACATTACAGAAGACATCTTTTACATGTGCAAAGACATTGAGTTCCTCACACTGGTCAATCCCCTTGACAATTACATTCCATTGGTGTTGAGTATTTATTCCATAGTCTTCAAGTGCAACAAGTATGAGCTGTTTTATAAATCATTAATCCACTGTTGGGTTATGTTTGTTGTGTTCCGCCGACGCCACTACGACAAAGCACTACTGGTGCCACTTTCTGCACTCCTCCACTGGCAAGAAAATATTCCATCCATGTTCAACACCCTACATCAACACTTGTTGGCTTTTGACGAATATCCAGTGGAGAATTTTCATTTGCTGTTACGACGAAGAACAAAAGAAGCAGACACTGCAGATCACATTGCACTCAAGGGCAAAGAAATTGATGTCTGCAAACATGATCTAAATGCCTTCCAATCTGTATTTGTACCACCTAGAAAGTTTAATTTCAGTACAAAAAGAATAGATAAGTTGAAAACCAAAGCAGCCAAATTTCTAACCAACAAGTTTGAGACCCTCTATACAAACCCCAACAAAGCTTTTCAACAACCTCGGGCACCCCGTCAACCTAAACACACAAGCAAGTGGAAACTTCCTCACCTGTTTGGTCAAAAAATTGTCACCAATCAAGTCCTACTTCTAGGATTCTTGTCTGTGGAAAACCAACCAAACCCAGCCAGGTAAATTGAATAATATTCTTATACATACCTCAATTAAAAAAACCCCAAGCCTTTAATACTTCACTACTCAAAGAGATCTTGGTTCACTTAGGACATGCACATGCTTTGAAAAACACAACACACTCTATGTTATTAAAAAAGGCACATGTGATGAATAGAGGGTAGATTTGGGACAACCTTTAATTAGCACATGTTAATGAAGTTAATGAATTGAATTGCAATATAATTAATGTAGACCTGTCCATGTTACTTATTACAGTAAAATGATAGTGTTGCAGGTTAGAAAAGTTGCCAGGATACAGCAGCTCATTGCTCCCTATGATTTCTTACATATTTAATAGAGCTCATTTAATATTTCAAGTCGTGACAAACTATAATAATATGAATTATAAAATATAAAACTTACTTTAAAACTTTTAGGAAATGCGATTTGCTCAACTGCAACAAACAGAGCTCCATGTGGACGGATGTGGGCCATATAGTATAGCTCAGTGATGTTGGAATTCGTTCCACATCGCATGCATCCTCCCAAATATCGGAGATGGCCCGATCTGTAACACAGCGTTATTGTCAAAAGTTGAAGAGCTTGGTCAAACAGCAAACAAGTCTGTTTCAAATGTGTCCGTGCCTTCTGCTGCTGAGGAAAGCGACGAGAACGAGGAATTAAGTGACGATGATGACGACGACGAGTACGACCAACTGGTCGACTATCAAAGCGAAACGATAAACGTTGACACTTTGTTACAAAGAATTCGCCATTGGCGAACGCTGGAGTCGAGCCGTGATCACGATGATGGCCAGTCATAACCTGCAAAACCTGGTGACATATTTCCGGCATAAAGTGTGCATAAAGGAATAAGGTAACACAAAGATACGTCTACATATAGTATCGATAGAGCTGATTGGTATCTTTCTTGCGCGCATAAAAACACGGTTATTGAAACGTTGATCTTTCGCGTTCTAGATCGAATTTAAAAAATTCCCCCGAGGAAATTGGAAAAAAAATCACGCTTTCTCACAATTTGTTGTTCTTGAAGTGAGAAGTGCAATAACGAATGGCACGGAGGCCATAGAACAAGGTGCTATTTTCCCACTCCTTTTGTTTACACATTGTGAATTTCATGCATTCTGATTGGTCAATTACGCAAAATGTCAACAAACGCGCTGATTGGCTAACATTATTCGCCCTTGTTATTGCCATGAACATAATTTTTGTCCCGTTGTAAATGCAAAACGGTTTTATGGTGTTGTCGATACAATACCTCAAAATGAACTGCGCATCAAGCGATTTGGCATTATGGGCAATAAACGTATAACCTGCGTGTTCTTCATCAAACACAAATTTACAAAAGTCTTTGATCGTATCAAATGTATATTCGTTCCCTTCAAAATCTTGAGCGTTTACGTAATTTACAATGTGCGTACCCGTATCCTGTTGTGTTTCAAAATCGTAAAATATATACTTTGTCGTGCGTGTCTTACAACACAAACACCAGTCTTTTTTCTTACCCGTACATTGTGTTTTCCCGCGCGTACAGGATCCGCTCTTGGTTTCTACGGGTAACATATAACATTTGTGTGTTTTTGGATCGCAATATTTTTTACAGTTGCTACACGTTGTATAAACACACACGTGTTGCTCAAGATCAGAAACAATACGGTTACACATCAAACATTTCTTAACGTGCTCGCACACAACGTCGCGTTTGGTACCTTTGGAACGATTTCTTAAATGTTCTTCGTAGCATTTTTGCCCAAAGAATACCCGGTTACAAAACTTACAAACGATACTATCGCCCACGCGTTTTTCGGCTTTAAAACACGCTAAACATTTGTCTGGGCACTTATGCCTATCGCGATGTGTGTAGCCTTTCTTACACGTGTGGCAATAGTAATCTTTCGATAAGAATGCTGGCATAGACGTTATAACGTCGTAATGGTTTTTGTTTTTGTGCAAGTAAATTATATTCGTGGATTCTGGATTTTCCGTGTGTATAATTTTGTTAAAATAATCCGTATCGATCACGTTAATTTGAATGTCCAAATGCTTTGCAAACATGTTTATATCTTCTAATGTGTTACCGTGATCTGAAATAGGGACACCGGCGTCTTCGTGTAATTTTAATGCCTCGGTTTTTTGAAGTAGCCTTGAATCATTGAAACCATTTTTAATTTGAGATTTCGTCCATTGGTCTTTGTTTAAATTTGCATGTGCCGTTACGATAGCACGGGCGAGACATATTGTATCCGTATTTTTTACAGTAATGATACACCTTTTACGACCGGTGTTATCTTTGGTAATTTTAATGTGTCTACCTTGACCTCGTGGTATTTTCGTCGATTGAACTTCGATGGTAACTTCAGACAAAGGAACTTCTTTGTACTCGGCGTATTCCAAAACAGCTTTTAACGACGTATATAAAAATTGGTCATCGTTTGTAATGCTTATTAGTTTTGTTGAAGACGGGCGCGCCCAAGATGGATGTGAAACAATGATACGAATTTTATCACCATCGACCAAACGACGATGATTAATTGTTAAGTCTATCACTGTTTGAAATACGGCTACGGGGTCGACCGGACCATATACGTAAACCTTATACGAATCAAAATACGTTGTGAATCTTGCATTCGCATTAGTAAACGTTTGTACAACTTCAAAAGGAATACGTTTGCGAATACGTCGCTCGTTCGCTCGAATTTCCTTATTCCATTTCTTAAATTCGACACGTTCGCATGCTCTCGTTGTCTTGGCATGAAGACGATCCATAAATCTTGTTCGACGTCCCAATTCTTTGGTTGAAGATTTCTCCCAAATGGTGGTTTCTTTTGCTCTAGCCCGATTCAAACGTTTGGCATTCTTTGCTTCTATTCTTTTCTCCTTATCCAGGGCCTGTCGCTGTTGCCGTTCTTTTTTCTCGTTCTCTTTTTCAATAAATCGATTACGTCGTTCTGCCAAACGATTGGCTTCACGTGTCCAATCTTCTTCCTTGGATTTTTTATCCATTGTAGCGCCTTATTTATTGTATTATGAAAAAATTATTTTTTTTCATAATTCGATTTTTTTAATTAATTCTTATATGTCCGTTGCATGCCATTACATACAAATAAGTGTTTGCTTTCCCTAGTGCTCTGGATGCTTCACTTATACTAGGGTAAGTAGTTATCGTCCCGTCAGGGTTGTCGACTTCTACGGTACGTGCTTTCTTGTATAAACGATCACCGCATTTTGGCACCGGTAATTCTATTCCAAGACGTTTTGCGAGCTCGTGTTTGTTAATTCTCTTAAAATATGTTAACCCTGCTGCTTTTGTTAATATGTCTAATTCTTTTTTTGTATAGTCCAAAATCCCTCTTGAACGTAATCTCGTAGCTTCTTTTTGAAGTTCGATGTCATTTATACGATTTTTAAGGAGATTGTGCATTTATTATATATTACAAAATTAATTTTTTTATCTCGTGTACACCCATTTCTGAAACTAACCGTTTTGTAACAGATTCGTGCATAGGTTTAATACACTGCCCACGACATACTCATATTCTTGAACGACCTGTAGATAAGTGAATGTGACTATCTATTTTCTCAACAACGCGTCTATGACACTTCTTACAGAATTTCATCGTATGCTTTTCTTAGAAAATGATAAAAATATTATCGCGATTTTATTCATCGTCTTCGCACAAGGCAACTACTGCCGGTTTTTCTCGTGGCGGAGCATTTTTAATATCAATCTCGTCGACACGAATCAACAAACTCGGGTGTTCGTGCCCTTTGTAAATGGCTGTTACCGTCACCAATCCAGAAACAACAACAGATTTGACGTCGACCATCTCTTCATCAAATTGGTCAGATTTTAATTTCAAATATAATGTTTTATAATCATCTTTTTCAATCAAACATCGTAAAAGAGATTTGGATAACGGACGATCGATAAATTCTTTGCATTTTTCTTCGACGGCTTTTAAACGACTAAAAAGTTTATCCTTAATATTAATCCCGATTGAATAGTTTTTGAATATTCGATTAAACGTTAAACCAAAATGCGAATAACAGTCTTTTAAACGAAACGTGATCGTGTCTTTTCCGTGGACCAAGTTACTATATTTGTCGTTGGACTTTGAAATTTTTATAAGTTCGGGATTAAATGACATAGCAATACTTCATGTTACAACAGGTAAAGTGAACTTACAAAATTCCTTATGAAAATTTTTAAGGAATTTTAATTTTTAATTTTTGATGAATTGACAAAAATATTTTTTTTAAATTTTCCTGACGCCATTTTAGAAAATTTTTATGACGTCAGCATTTTCTAAATTTTTTTTGACGCCATCTTGAACAACCATTAAAAATGCGGCCATTTTGAATTTTTAATGACCTAACAAAAAAAAAGGAAGCGGGTGTGAGCTATAGTGCCTATCATATACTACTATTGAAATTTCAAAAAATTAATTTTGTTCACTTTCAATCAATAGAATCTATTCAAATGAGGGCATTGCTCCGGTAAAAATAGGTACGCATTGCGTACAAGTGTGGAGCTGCAGCAGCAGCGGCGACAGATTTTATCAATCGACACTACAAAATTATAATCATTCATTATGAATTAATGAGTTGTTTTAATCAAATTATATCAAAATTTTCACTCCCTCTTGTTTTGAAAAGTAGTAATATCGTTCGAGTTTGAGTATGGAATTGTCCTTAAATTAAATTAATTAATGCCATGTAATATTCCTACCTTTCGATGTTTCGAACGATACACGTATCATGCAGTTGTAAAAATAGTGTACAAGCAAATGTATTAGAATTAGACTTTCTCCAAACTTCACAAAAATAGTGACATTCAAAATCTAAATTCAACGTTTTTTTGCCTGTGAAAGAATGATTTCTGTAGATTGAATAATGAACGCGTCCCAGCAGTCCGAAGTCCGATTGCCTTTTTTTTGTACGCTGTGTATAATTTAAAATTAGACGAAAGGTACTTGCCTTGAAGTATGATTGTAATTCTTCGAGATGTGCGTAGCATTGTGGGATGATTATGCATACTTCCCTGTTACCCAACCACTTTGGGTGTTCAAATTTTTTTTTATGCAACCTCTAATAGAAATCCAAGATTTTAAAGCTGCCTTTGTAAACTTAACTCGAAATGAATGTTTTATTTGTTTTTGTCATTATTGCGTTTTTCATGTATATGTTATTAACTGCGTTCGTTTATTAGCTATTATTATTCATTGTAGTATGTTCTCTTATTCTCATTGGTCTTTTTTTCCCCAACCTTTTAGATGTTTCAAAAATCAGTTATCCACCCAATTTCTCTTCGGTGCCCCCCTGAGGTATAGATAATGAACGGTCCTACGGGCTCAATGGACCTATAATAAAATCGCAAATAAGGTACAGCAGGAAAGGCCGAAACCAGGAGCTCCCGTAACCTGGGCAACCAGTCGTATGGTCGGGCTTGCGGTTGAAATTAAGCTAAAACAAGCTGAAACAGTTTTATTTATTTTGTCCTGCAGTAAATAAAGCTTCATTTCGAGACTGTGAATAATGAAATTAAGGAAAGTAAGCTTAGTAGATGGCTCCAGCTGAGACTTCTTATCATTCACAATGAATCCCAAATCAGTAATCAAGTGTCGTAAAAGTTGCAGGTGATCTAAACACTCTTGCTTTGAACTGGCAACTAACGAAATGTCATCGAGAAATATAATTATTCTCAGGCGATGTAATCTAAGGTGCGATATGATAGGCTTAAACACTTTAGTAAAAACTCTAGGAGCAAGGCTGTAGCCAAATGGCAAACAGGTAAATTCATAACGCTGGCTTTTCCAAATGAAACGTAGGTGTATTTGCGATATAAACTAAAAATAGGGATATTAAAACAAGCATCTTTTAAATCGAGAGAAACCATGAAATCCCCTGGGAAGATTAAATTTAAAGCCAGTTGAATATTTTCCATTTTAAAATGAATATTTTGAATATATTGGTTCAGTGGCTTATATGACTGCGCGCACGTCGCCTGTTTTCTTTGGAACTAAAAATATATTCGAAATAAACTCCTCCTTGCAAGGGGCCACCCGTGTTACTGCCCTTTTGAGCAACAATTCCTCGACTTCAGTGGCGGATCCAGGGTAAGTCAAAATGAATTATAGCAGCTCAATTTTAAATTCAAAATAACTTTATAACAATATCATAGGTTATGAATTTCAAAAGAATAAAATCTAACCAATGAAGTTGCTTTGAAAGTATTTTGAAATGTAACTAGAAATACATGCATGCAGCAACGCCTCGCCACTAAGAGCATGCAACTATATTTTCGGAATTACATGAAGTACTTGTATAGGTTGTTGTCATAGCAACACGGTAATTGTTATTTTTTCTGTATATTTTTTCAAAATGACAAAATATTGAGTTTTTAATCCTTGTTTTATTGACAATTTTTTAAAATGGCACAACATTTGTCATCGGTATGTTATTACGCCTAATGTAAGCTTAAATTTGGTATAAAATACGACCTACTAATTACATATATTAGACGTTTTGAAATATTTATGAAACTAAATTTTTATCTACATAAACTTTGAGTTTGAAACAAAACCGTTTCAAGCCAACTTTGCATCTTCGCTCATATTCTTTTACATGTAAAGTTCGTCAATATTTTGAAATACAGTAATAAGAAGACAGTCTTGGATTTACAAAACATAAACTTACTCTGGAATTTAAACAATAAGCAGTGAATAGACTGGAGGAGTACGGCTACGCCGGCCTTTATAAAGCATTAAAATACAAGTATAAATACGCATTATCAACAAACTTGCCTTGTTTTTCACGCCGTAGTCAATTCTTGGCGCTTCTCTGTATTTTCCCAGAATTAATCTCTCTTCAAGAGTCAATGACCACCCTTCGTTGGTTGTGAAAGTTGCCAAATCTTTTTGCAAAAATACAAAGTATTGTAGTGCAAAAAGCAAATTTAGATATTTGCTGTCAGTTGAATTCGTGATTAATCAATCAACAATAAATTTTAAATCTGGCCAATCAGTGTTAGCCATTCATGATAGTCCGCCATATTGTTGAGATCAGTGAGGACATACCACTTTTACTACCTATCACGCAACGACTTTCAACTCCGCTAATACGAAATTAGTAACCCTCGGCCCGGGCTTACGCCCGGAACGGCGCTTCGCGCCGTGGTTTACAATGAGCTGTGGTAATTTATTTTGACTTACGCTAGATCCGCCACTGCTCGAACCATAGGTATCTCATATACACTAGATAGCGCATCCGCATATCAAAAGTGAAGCCAAAAATCTCTGCGGTTTCCCCTCGTAACAATAGCCGGCGGCCATATTCGTCATTCCCACTCATCAAAAAAATGCCAAAGAAAACATTATAGTTTTCTGCATTTGTGTATTAAATACTTTTTAGTTTGTATATTTTAGTTTGTATTTTTAGTTTAGATTTATTGTCAACTTTGTCTATTTCCGCAATACAAAATACGCAAATTTCCATGCTCCGTGTCAACTCTGTGGGAACGACCAGCGCCTCCGATCCGGCTTCAATTTTCGCCTGTCCACAGTGTGGAATGCACCATCTAGTGTACATAAGATATCCATGGATCGAACTGAGGCGATCGACGAACATTAAAGCTTTCTACCGATTCGGTAGACTGACTCGAGTCAGAAAGCTTCACAATTTTATCGCTTAAGATCTTGAGTGTCTTCTGAATTTCGCCAAGGCTTAACTCATCTCGCAGCTGGTCGATATCGATATCGAGTGGTGAAGAAAGATCCACGATTTCGTCGCTTGGTTCGTCGTTGATACGAATCGCACCTCGTGGTTTAAGCGGTATTGACTGGTCGGGCTGCTTGTTGTGGGTATGGCGTTGCGGGAGATCATTGTTGTTTGGCACCGACATAACGACTTATGTGATGGCTTGACCAACCAAAGTTCCAGTTAAGAAAAAATACATAGATGTAACCACTTCGATTGAGAAGCGTATAGACTATAGACACGCTGACTTATATAACGGCACTCCAGGAAGAACTGTTGATTTGATTCTGACCTGGACTTTTATGTGTTTGCTTTGTTTGAATTTGAATGGCTTTGAATAGTGTCTGCTGACCACCAGGTAACAGGGAAGTATGCATAATTACCCCATAATGCGGAGCATTATGGAAGAAGAATTTGCATACTAATTGACTTTAAAACTGTGAGTTTGCATTGTTTGTGGGGAAAATACTAGCTTTTTCTGCACAGCAAACTTTCAAATAGTAGCCTGGATTGAAAGAGATTCTAATACCGTTTAACATGATGTTTTTATACCAAACCAGGGATATGCTTCGCAACATCTATCGATAGAATTGGAACAATATTATTATTTATTATATGGACAAGGGTATTTTATTGACAACTAAAACACTCGTAATAGTCATACGCCACTACATCCGAGACTTGAGTGGCGAATTTTCCATATGTCACACCTAGGGGTGACATAGTATTTCCCACCTTTTTTATTGTTGTTTTTTTCAAAGTGGCCGCCAATTCAAAGTTTGCAGAGTTGAACAAAAAGACAAAACAAGTCGATATCAGTAAACATTTTAAAGTCTTTCTTACATGGTTTGAGGTATGTTGTGTTTTGTACCTGGTTTCAGCGTCTGCCGTTTTTGTCAGAAAACTGTTTTTCACAATTAAAACGTTATTTTTATCGTCATTGTGTATTATTGTGTCACTATAAATAAGTCCATATAACAAACAGAACATTTCACGGTGGCGGGGAAATATGGATTTTACGTTGGAGTGGCAACAACGATATCTCGTTCGTTCGCTCTGCTCACTCGTGAGATATCGTTGTTGCCACTCCAACATAAAATCCATATTTCCTAACCACCGTGAAATATCCTATATAAATTATAGAGTTGCTGGGAATCGTGGAGGAGGCGGAGGGGAGGGAAGGATGCGTGTTTTTACGCGGGCTCACGTTTAGCTGTGGTCAGTTAGACTTTTATGAGCATCATTGAACTAAAAAGAATGAAACGCTACCTCCAGCCGAAATTTTGAAGCCAAACTTGACGGCTGGTCCCAGCCTTTTTGCGTACACAACGAGCGCGGAAGAAACAACACACGAATATTATATTTTTCAAGACTGGTCCAAAAAGAAAGTATTTAAGTCTTTTATCCAATATTTTGGTCCAGTAAAACTTGCAGGTAATGTTTAAATTTAGTTTTGTTCATTTTCTTTTAAAGTGGCGGTTAAAAGACTTTTTTTTGCAATGAATTTTCTCAAAGAGTGTAAGCTGTTTTGTCGGCTCAGAAATTTCTGTACTTATTCGCACCTTTCACACATTCTGACTATTTTTTTTACTGAAAAAAACACCACTAAAAATAAAGACAGTTATTGCTAAAATATTTTCTCTTTTTAAAAAGGTTACAGTAAATGCAAGTATAATATCTGCAACACGGGAATTGAAATGAAATTATGAAATACAACATTTTAAACTATCCTGATTTCATCCAGGTTCATTTTTCGCTGGCTTTTCCACTTCCCAAGTTGCCGACAAAACAAGAATACTTTCATTTCGCTAATACTTTGGTATCAATTCTGAAAACATGATTTGTTCTTGAACCAAAAACTTTTCTGTCGTGAAAACAACACTGGCTTGGCATGTTTGCTCCTTGGAATTACCACGCAGGAATGTCGTGCAGCTGATCTCGCGAGACACGCGTGTCTGGACATAAAATTTGGCTTCACTCAGGCATTACAAGTTTAACAGAAGGTAGCGTTCCAGTTATTTCTAGTTCATCGATTAGTATTAGTAGGTTAGTGCGCCATATTGGGGGCTTATAGGTGCTTATTTATATTCGAGAACACCATCTCCAGGTATATAAGTAGAGCTCCATGGTCCCAATTGGCCTCAGGTACAGGTATGTAACACTGACCCTAAGAACGATCCTAAACGGTTGATAAAGCTCTTTCTCCCTTAGTCTCACAGAATAATATTTATGAGATTTTCATTTCTTTCAAAATATTTTCATACCGCATTCTTAACGCGGTGGTGCTAGGTATTTTGTCTATCTTTTCGAAGGAAAAATCTACTATAAATGCAGGGAAATCCCTCCTTTTTGTTTCATGGGTATGTACTAAAATTGCGATATTTTTGTAACAAAACACTTCGATGGTAGTATTTATCAACACCGCAGTAACACGTTACACAATTGTGCGAGGTCTCAGAAAAGTGCGGGAAAACAAAGACAAACTGCATACAACGAGTCACATAACCGCTGCATTCGATAATGATAATCTAGGGAACTGCCAACATGGCCAGTTTATATCACATTTAATTATATATGCGATTCTGGTAGTTTTACTTTTAATGAGTACCTACGGCAAATCAAATTGAAAGAGCTGGGCCAGGGCGGTGAAATAAAACTAATAACAAAATCCCACTAGAAGTGGAGTTGTCCAGAAAAATCCAATAAAACGTGTTCATTGAAATCTGAATTTTTAATAAATGAAATTTTAGTTTACAAAGAGATATGTATGTCTATAAAAATTTACATCAAAATAAATCCTTTTAAAAATGTGGTAATGACGGGGGAAACACTAAGCAGTATAATAGTATGTATCACGACTGATTCATTGCAATTTTGCGAAATTAATGGCCCTTCTCCCTGATTGCTCTATGAATCCCAAATGCATGCTGTAGATAAAATTTCAGCGATAATTGAATTCAAAAAATATAATTAGTAGTGTCATCATCTGCGCATCATAATTGTAAAATTCAAAAACTACAGCCTGCAGTTCTTGAAATTTGTTGTTTACCAAAAATGGCGGCCTAGTATGACGTGATGCACGGGTTTAAAGCACCGTAATCTGCAGAGAAAATGGAGAAAAACGGGGTCAACTAGCTCATGGAAAATGTAGAACAGTTTTTAACTATCTACTTAAATAATTATTATCAAGATGTCTGTCAACAATGTATTTTTTACCACATTGCTGGTTAAACTCTCTAAAACGCCTTCACCCATAGCTGAGCATCGCTCCTAAACCAAGGACGTGCGCAATAGGGAAGGAGTAATTTTCGATAATTTTGGAGCCTTTTTCGTATGCCAAATTGGATGCGCAGACGATGCCTTGGTCCTTTAAGAGCTAAATCATATTTAAAACTATCTTCTTTCCAATTTTACCATGATACCTTCCATGGACTTCAAAATAATTTCAGGTGTTATCTTTAAATCATCAGTTAATTGTCTAGATTCAATAGTGAAATGACGTATAATTGAAGCTAACACAATTTTTTCTTCCATCATTGCAAATTTTTGACCTGGAAATGGAAATAAAATCAGTGGACTGTATGACATCAAAACTGTTTTAGGTTCATCCGGCCAGTGTCACAACGGCATTAGAAAATTGTTAATATATTGAAATTTAGTTGAACTTATGTCGATATGCCGATAGCGTGAACTCCATATTATCCTGGCGCTGTTTTACAAACTTTCGTTCAACAGAAGCAAACACGCAACGACAGAACGTCTACCCATGCTTGATTTTACAACGTTCAATTCGCTTGTAATCTTAAGGTTGTTTCAACGTCCATTCCATGCTGAAAAATATACTTAATGTGATTGAAATCGTAATCTCAACCTTGTTTAAACGTTGGTAGACGTACAAGTTCCAATTTACATGTTTAATCATTTTCAGCTTTGATTGAACGACTTGAAGGTGATTTAGGATGGTCGTTCAACGTTAAAACTAGCGTACTTTTTTCCGGTAGGGACGTTACTTACCAATGCAATTCCTGGGTCCCGCTGAGAATGGAACATAAGCAAAGGGGTGTCTTGCGTTCTTCGCCTCCAAAAGAAATCTGTCCGGAATAAACTTATCAGGATCGTCCCATACTTCAGGATTACGGTGCAACGCCATAGGTGCCACTACAACAGTGCAGCCTTCAGGAATGTCATATTGACCTAGAAATTGATTATTTAATCATGAAGGCACCATTTGTTTGGCATAATTATGAATGCTAGCTTTTCGAAACTTTCAATAACACGGAAAATATCGCCTACCTAGTTTACATTTCTCTGTTAATTCACGACCTAGTAATGGTACTGATGGAAACATACGTAAGGCTTCCTGAAATACAAAAGAACTTTACCACACGTTTACTCAATTTACAAACTGACATATATAGAACTGTTTAAATTCCTTAATGTTGTTATTTAAGATGAATATTATATTATTTCTTACCTTTAAGACGCATTCAAGAAAAATTAAATTCTTTAGTTGATCTGGTTTTATATCTCCGTCAGTAGGTATGGATTCTATTCAAAATTATGACATTGCACAGTGGTCATTTTAATTTGTTTTAATTCTTCCCACTTATGAGGGCATCTATTGTCAGAGAACATCGCACAAAAATATTAAGTAGTCCATGTACTGGCATACTGGGAGAAAATCAAGCGAAAATAATCAGCGTGGGTTTAATTTTATAATGAAAAGTGTACGTAGGGTAATACAAACGCAGTTTCTGAACAAGAGGTATCATTTCAACCAGTTTGCGAAAAATTATAATATCGGCAGCGTGAAATGATCAGAAATTATATAGAGAATAACACATGGGTGATTTCTTTCGAGTGTTGAACATAATACCTAGTATTCATGATGTCAAGAAATATCATGTTCAACACGAGAAATAAATCTAGTATTTCTAAGTATTTTTCTGTTTATTATACTAAGTGCAGGTTTTCCACCAATATAAAATGTCCAGAAGCTATAATTGGTGATTGTTTGAAAAGCGATAATTTTTACATGTGAAATTATCATAAATAATCTCACATGTGAGATTATCAGTTTTATCATTGCTCGAAATCCTAATAAAGCACTGTACTTTATATAATAAAAGTAATTACCAAACTAATTACATTCGGTTAAAATTAAGACGCTTAATTCGAGTCTCAATTAAATTAGTTCCACGCCCAGTAAATAATGGCGAGGTTCGTTGTGTTTTGTAAGAGTTTTAAATACAAAGCAACTTCTGTAGCTACCACCAATAAAATTGAGCAGTCACTAAATTTTGGCAACAAATGACCGAGAACCAAGGTCAGGGTTATTTCAGATCCGTCAGAGCACCTCCTGCCCGCAGGCTAATTGTATATTGACTAGTAACAACTATTTCAACGGCTTTTTTCGTTTTAAATATTTTTTAGATGTGTTTAAGGATGAATAATATGTTATGAACGAGAAAAAATTTTAAGGATGAGAAAAACTTTGAAAAAAATGTGAAAAAAAACGTAAGTAAAAAAGTGACTCAACGGATCCTCGAACCAGCGCTACTCAAACCATGTAACACAACGCATCTACCCACTGCGCCAAAGACGCTCGCTGAAAGGTGCTCTGACGGATCTGAAATAGCCCTAACCGAGAATCAGTGAGATGAATAAACCTTGATCCTTGCAGGTACAAGACTGATCTCTTAAGGAGAGTTTTCATAATCTCTGTAATATAAGGGAGTTTATTTACATAATTATTGTTCGCCATCTTTGTCTCGTAATTCGGCATTTCCTGTGACTTCAGTCTACTTCATTGGATGCGTGATCTAGGTTTGTTCATATCAGGGCGAGAACAAACCTAGCCAATATAAATATGCAACGGTGTGATAATTGGCCTTATTATTACAATGAAAAATTACTGGATGTTGATTGGTCAAGAGGGATACAATTATTTCATGAATTGTACACCTGTAAAATGAATCATTTCAAAACAAACAACGGCGGAAAGGTACTGGATAAATTAACTACAAAATTCTAACAAGAGTTGGATAACGTGCTTTAAAAGATTTTCAAACGTTAAGCATTTAAGGTGTGCAATTTTACCATGGTAATAACAGCCGCTGGGACGAGTGTAATTTGGCAGAAATTCCAACCATCACAAGCACTGTTGACCCAAAATTGCACGAGCAACATTGACATGATTACCTACTATGTACTTAATATATACTAACCAAAAAAGCCATCGACCTCCATTTGCAAGCCGGATTGAACCTCAGGATGATGTCCAATAAGATGAATTGTCCACAGGAGTGAGGCAGCAGTTGTGTCGTGTCCCTATGAGTGGAAATTTTTTTGCTCCGATCAGGGCCGCCTACATTATGACACATGATGGCTGAATAGGAGCGATTTTTAAAGCAAAATTGTTTGTAATATGTTCATACAGTGCAAAACCGCTCGTGATAATTATGTGATGCAGGAATATTTTCCTAAACTTTATATCCGTCTCCCTTTTTGTTCTTACTTGCAAAAGAAGCAGTGCAGTAAGACCAGTTGATGAATAAAAAATTCTGTTCATATTGTATTAGGTCGTCAAAGATCCTAAGTTCTCTGTGTTTTCCACTGCACTATCGACACTGGTAACGTTGTTTAAGTCTGTGGTTATGCCATCTGTTTTTCCGTTGTTTCGTGCTTCGGGAAAGGACTAAAAGTTTCCCAGATCAAAATGTTACTTGGTCAGTAATCTTATCAATGCCATGCATGCAACATTAACATTCCATTTAACATTTTAGTTCTTTTCTTCTTCCGACCATACTTTTTTACTTCGAATAGCTTTGTTACACTATACAGTAAGTGGTATATATGATAGATTTTCATCGAGTATTATCTCAAAGACAAAGTAAAGACGAGGCTTTATTGTTTGCTAACGAATGAGACTGTATTTAGACTTTTGGGTAGTAACTGATTGTAAGACAGGTTAGGTTGATTTTTTTAAATAGAAAACATTGCTTTGTATGTGCAAAACAACATGTTTTAGCTAAATTTCCGACTTTACCTCGAACATGAATGTATCAACTTCTTCTTTAACCCCCTCCTTTGTTATGTTTCCTTGATCGTATTCTTCTAGCAATAGATCTAAGAAAGCCCGGATACGACGATTACTCGGGGAATATATCACCGTAGCACCTAAACTGTCCTTGTGTCTTTCTCGATTTTGTTTCCGTTGTTCAATACGATCATTGATTACCTTCAACAAAAAGTATACAAGCGCTTAAATCGAAATTTTGTGCACACACAAATGTGAGCAATTTTATTATTCCACTCTTAAAAAAAGTTAATGAGGAAACATTCTGAAATAGACCATGAGAAAGTATCTTAAGTATTAGCAAAACCAAGAGTGCACCCGAGGGCACCTATAATTAAGTTATCATAGTGTTAGAGAAATGCCAGTCTGTCTGAAGCGTGCATAAGTACATTGCTCATGATTCACACTACCCACGCACGCGAATAATGGAACAGCCAAACAAAACTCTTACTTTCTAAGGCGCCAAAAGACAAACAATTACAGATCAAGCTTAAATAAATATACAAAGCAGAATGCACATTAAACATATTCATATTGTATTAAAGCACGCGGAAAGTACGTAGTAATTCCGTGACCCAAAAGTTTCGCGAACGAAAAATTTCTCCCTCTCACCCACCGCAAAAGCAAATTATCACGTGCGCTTGGCTCAGATGATAACAAATACAATCCGAGATTGTACATACATAATATGTCCAATACTAGATTAAAGGAATCTACTTTATGAGCTTTGAACCAACCCTCATATTACGAGCATCATACACCGATCTACATGCTTTTTCTATCCATAACAGTTGGTCGCACAACATTTCTGTCATATCGTAGTTACGTATTTTGGGCTCCCTGTGTTATAGATCGTAGGTTCCCCGCGGATATATGTAAAATGGTACACCTACTTGTAGTAAAGCGTGTTTAATAAGAATCCGTACTAATCTTGTACTTTAGCGGCTCATCCGCTGTAATATTGGCGACGAGGATAATCTGGAAGTATTCAAGAGTAATCTGAAAGGAATATTTTCAAAAAAAGGCGTCTGAAGGGGAAAAAATGTGATCAGAAAATTTGATTGTCATGGAGATCCATCGACTCTGGGTAGGCTTGCTGGACTAGGTGGTTGAAGTCCTTCGAATTGTTCGCTGACGTTCAGGAATTGATAATCACTGAGGATTGGAATGCAAATAAGCACAGAAGAAGGGCACAACTTCTACACTATGCAGGACCAGTTTTTTAAGATATCTTCGATACCTTGGCCAACACTGGTGAAAACAAAGATTACCAGAAAGCCGTGAACGCACTTAACGCATACTTCAAGCCGAAAGTAAACACATCGTACGCTCGACATGCCTTTAAGCAGCTCCAGCAAGGGGAAAAGGAGATTGTGCTTTAATTTATCACTCGATTAAGAAGAGCAGCAAAGGATTGTGGCTATGGAGAGGACACAGGAAACCACATACGTGATGAGGTGCTCCAGAAGTGTAAATCCCAATACCTGCGAAGAAGACTACTAGAGAAAGAGAAAGAATTAACCCTTAAACGTACCTTAGAGATTGCTGAGCAGTGTGAGAAAGTTGAAATGTAGCTCGAAGCTTTGTCACTGCCCAAACCAGCAGAAATTAAGCCCAAAGAGGTACATGTAAACAGAGTCGATGGTAAAAGAGGCCATAAACAGACAAAGACCAACTCATGATCATGTTACAGGTGTGGAAAAACCGGGCATTATGGCAGAACCCAACTCGCCCGGCGAAAGGAAAAACCTGTCGTTAATGTGGAGGGAAGAACCACTTTGTAGCGCAATGCAAATCAAAACAAAAGAAAACTTCAAACGCCAGCACGTCTCGTACAGCTTCTAGACGAAAAGCGGGCAGGAATGGTACCAATGCTGTTATGTCTGAACCAGGAGATGACAGATATGCATTCAGCGTGAGGACAGACAGCTGCAGAAGATTAAGGTGACTGTTGGAGGATGTCCGCTTGTCGTGATCGTTGACTCGGGTGCAACGACTAACATAGTGGATCAACTGATATGGGAATGCCTCAAAAGACAAAAGATAGAGTGCCGATCAACGAAGTCCAAATGGAAACTATACACCTATGCCTTATCCCACCCATCGGAAGTCATTAGAACATTCATTATGAAGACAGTTGCAGAAAACAACAACACGGAGGTGGAGTTTTGTGTAATCAAGGAAAAAGGCGAGACGCTCCTTGGAAAAGAAACATCAGCTTGGAGTTCTTAGAATTGGCATTAATATTGCTGCAGTGCGCATGAAACAAGAAAACATCGGAGAAGCACTACAGCGAAAATACCCAGAAGTATTCAAAGGTGTCGGCAAACTGAGAGACCGTGAAGTACAGCTACACATTGACCCCTGCATAAAGCGTTGCTGAACCTCTTAGAAGAACCCGTTTAACCTGAGAACCAAGGTCGAAGCTAAGATAAAGGAACTCATTGACATGGACATCATAGAAGCAGTAGAAGGCCCACCCCCTGGGTCAACCCAGTCGTAGTAGTACCAAAGTTCAACAATGAAATCCGTCTGTGCGTAGACATGCGCAGAGCCAACAAAGCAATCCAGAGAGAAAGACATCCTATCCTGACAGTGAAGGAGATCTCGCAAGACTTGAGCGAAAGCAAGATTTTTAGCCAGTTAGACCTGAAATGGGGATATCAGCAGATTGGACTCACCCAGGATTCGAGGGGGATAACCACGTTCGCAACTCACTGTCGTTTTAAGAGACTGTTGTTCGGAATGTGTTCTGCCACTGAAAAATATCAACATGAGATCCAAACTTCACTAGCCGGCACAGAAGGCCAACAGAATATCTCTGACGATATAATCGTGCACGGAAGAAACCAGGAGGAACACAACTTGCGCCTAGAAAAAGTTGTCAGTATACTCGGCGTGTGTGGATTAACACTTAATGCTACAAAGTGCCAATTCAGCATGGATGAGCTGATGTTTCGGGGTATGATCCTCTCTGAACGTGGAATTAGCTGTGCAGAAGACAAAGTGAAGGCTGTATTCGAAGCACGAGAGCCAAGCAATGCATCAGAAGTGCGTAGTTTCTTAGGGTTGGTCAACTACTGCGGGCGTTTCATACCCGATCTAGCAACGGTTTCTGAACCTCTGAGGAGACTGACAAAGCAAGAGACAACATTTGAGTTTAAGGTGAAACAGAAAAATTATTTGAGAAACTAAAGAGACGACTCACGTGTGCAAAGACCCTTGGCTACTTTGACAAAGAAGCCATAGCTGATGCCAGCCCAGTGGGATTAGGAGCGATTCTTACCAAACATCAAAAATTGACGGCCCAAGAATCATAAGCTATGCAAGTCACAGTTTTATTGACACAGAAAAGAGACACTTGCAGATGGAGAAGGAAGCGCTTGCTCTCGTCTGGGCATGCGAGAAGCTCCACCCATATTTGTATGGCCTTTCGTTTGAGCTGGTAACAGACCATAAGCCCCTTGAGGTCATCTATGCACCAAATTTGAGACCATGCGCTCGCATAAAACGGTGGGTACTCAGGATACAACCATACAACGTCAAAAGCGAAATACAAGCCAGGGGTCAACAACATTGCAGACCCACTACCAAGGCTTTTGAGCAAGAACGGAGGTGATAATAGACATGCCACGGAAGCAGAGAAGTATGTGAGATTTGTTGCAATCTCAGCGACACCAAAGGCCATGACAACACGTGAAGTCGAAGAAGTATTAGCCAAAGATGAAAAGCTCTGCGAAGTCAGAAAGTGTATAAATGGGACACCGTGGGAACAGCTGAAACACAACCAGTACATTTCTGTGAACAGTGAACTTTGTATGATTGGACAATTCGTGCTACGAGGACCACGGATAGTCTTACCAATGAAGCTCAGACCTAGATTGTTGTCTCTTGCTCATGAAGGTCATCTTGGCATCGTAGGGACAAAACAACGTTTGCGCAGCAAAGTCTGGTGGCCAGGTATGGAAAGGGATGTAGAAAGGTATTGCAAAGCTTACCACGGATATCAACTTGTCACCCGACCGGACCCCCCCCCCCCAACCAGTAAGAAGTATCACCCTCCCATCTGGACCATGGAGAGACTTGGTCGGGCAATTTGTGCTTGAAAAGTCGGGCAATTTAGGTCGGGCATGCTGCGCTCAAATGGGCTCAATTACAAAAATGACTAACGGACTACGAGTACGGACAAAACAATAATTGTTGAAACCTGTTTCATATTCAGGCAAACAAACTTTGAATCGAATTTATAATACAATATTAATTTATCAAAAAAGTTGTTGGGTGTGTGTTAATATAGATATAGTGTTGCATCATGCAACGATTAAATGATATTTTGATTCATTTTTGACCCGTCGGGCAACTTTAGGATGCGTCGGGCAAAAATGTGTCCGCCCCCTCCCCCCCATTTTTTTGACCGGTACGCCCATGAGTTGATTACTATAGTCGATATTATGAAATCAATGTTCTCCGATCAACTGTGACTCCGAAGATAATCACCTGCTTGGAAGATATATTCTCTAGACATGTTTTACCAGAGACTGACGTCCGATAATGGCCCCCATGGCCAGTTTATAGCGGCGGAGTTTGCAGATTACATGGAGAGAGAAAGAATTTGACACCACAAGAGCACAGCAAAGTGACCCCAAACCAATAGAGAAGAGGAGCGGCAGAACAGCTAACGACTGAAGAGATTGCGAATCGCCAATGCAGAGAAGAAGGACTGGAAGAGAGAGCTTAAGACGTATTTGACTGCATACAGAAGTCTTCCACATCCTAATGCGGGCATGAGCCCGGCAGAGTTGTTGTTCGGTCGCAAAATACGTACTAAACTTCCCGAGTTGAAGGACGTACACGTGGAACAGGAATGTCATGACCGAGATTCTGAACAGAAGGCGAGGTACAAAGCTTATGCTGACGCTAGGCGTGGTGCTAAATATTCCAACACAAACATCGGAGATGAAGTACTTGTCAAACAGGGGAAGCAGAACAAACTGACCACTACTTTCAGCCCTGTTCCATATAGAGTCGTAGACAAGAAAGGGAACAGCCTGCAGATTGAAAGCCCTGATGGAGTACAATATTCAAGGAACACCAGTCACGTCAAGAAGTACATCACAGAAAGTGCCACTACTGAGGAAGTCATCCCGGAGAAACCTTATCCAGAGAGTTATCCAGCGACACTCAGTACACCGATCAGACTCCAGTTGAGAAGCAATGTGGATCAAGACCACAAAGGACAAGGAAGCCTCCAGCTCATTTGAGGGACTATGTCGTCACAAAACCATGAACAGGAACAAGAGCAGTCATTGTTGTTATTCTCTCTATATCAAACACTTAGGATTAGAGACATTTGAGCACTTAGAGACATGGACAATTCTTGTTGATATTTTGTTACTTATTTGTTGTTAGTATTTTTAAAATTATTGTAGTCAACCTCGTCCCCATGGTCATCTTTGTCGGCGCGGTGAGGAATTAGATGACTCTGGTAAAGGCTGTAAAAATCTCCAAGATTCTTGGAGATTTTCGAGCATGCGCCGTCAGTGAATAATGTGGCGCTGACTCAAGTTACCACTGGCACAGAGCATTAGCGTGCAAATTTTCACAATATATACAGAAATTTACGCTCACATAAAAACAATATTTAAAAGAATGTTTTTTAAGGTGTCATACTCAACATTAAAACAACTCAAACCAACCACAAGTTGTATATAAAAACCCCAACCTAATAAATGTGCAGAAAACAGGAAGTAACATTATGCTGTCATTTCGTTAAACCAATCACATTTATTGTCACAAACCCTGACTGGTCGAATGTGTTAACCAATGAACAAAGAGATTAGGACAGCCTTTACCAGGGTCATCTATTTCCTCACCGCGCTTACAAAGATGACCCTGGGGATGAGGTTGTTATTGTAGTATCTGAAACAGGGGGAGATGTCATATGGTAGTTATGTATTGGGCTCCTGTGTTAGATAGATAGATAATATTATTTATTCAGGAGAAACCAACATCACATTATGTGTTTTTCAGAAGGTCCCTGAGAAAGTATTGAAATACACAGGTCTATACTATAAAATACTCATGCAGGATATAGTTATTACGTGTAAATACATGATAAGCAATGCAAAATGAACTAAGATTGTCTAAGCTAATTTTATATTAAAAGAAAGAGCAAGTTTCAAAATGAGTTTCATTAGATCATGGATATGGAGTTCTAAAAAGTATATTTCTAAGCCTAGCTATTTCAGGAACCGATTTAACAGTATGATCCAAAGCATTGTACTCTTTGCATGCCTGATACAGCAGCTTCTGCTTTCCTCAGTTGGTCTTTGGTTTGCCAAGATAGATATCGTCTCTACGTCTGGTGTTATAAAAATGGTTAGCTTTAGGTAGATTAAAACTAAATTCTGTTAGGTTATTTTCCAGTTTGCAGATGGTTAACATTCGGTGTAAGTAGCGACGGTGGGTAAGTGGATGCCAGTTTAGTTTTGAGAGCTCTTCGGTTGAGGAAGAAAGGTAAGGAGTATCAAGGATAGTCTTCGCAGCTTTGTTCTCGAGAATTTGTAATTCGTCCATAAGGGAAGTGTTGTTCTTGTCACCCCATACAATGTCTGCGTAGTCAAATAGTGGGAGTATGTTGACGGTTGATAAGATATGACTTGAACTAATTTAGCAAGTTATCATCTAAGCCAATTGATTTCAATTTATGTGACAAAATAACATGGTCAACAGTGTCAAATGCTTTGCTGAAATCCAGAAAAATGGAAGTTGTTACAAGACCGTCGTCAGCGTTTTCGAGGATATTATCGGTGAAAAAAGCCAAAGCAGTACTAGTCGATAGTTTAGGTCTAAAGCGAAACTGATTAGGTGAAAGGATTTTGTTTTCAGTTAAGTAATTGTATATTTGCGTATGAACCGTTCCAGGATGTTATTTAGAATTGGTAATACGGTAATAGGTCTGTAATTTGACATATTGGTGCGATTGCCGGATTTAAAAATAGGTGTGACTTTTCCCTCTTTGAAAATCTTGGGGAAAGTAGAAGATTTCAGCGATTGAATGAATATGTCAGTTAGGGTTGGGGCTATGATAACGGCAGCATCTTTTAGAAGCCTGGTGCTGATATGATCGAGGCCAGTAGATTTGTTAATTTTAAGAGCAGATAGTTGCTTTTGGACAGACAAGACTTCAATCTCCCTGAATTTGAAGGTGGGGTTAACTTGCGGTGGTTGGTCTCAGTGGAATGTTTTTGAAGCACATTTTTGTTTGATCGCGTTTCCAAGTTATAGTATTTAAAAATGTCTTTAGTCAGCTAGTCACATTTAACGAAATTATTTGTATTGGACAGCATATAAACGCATGGTAAAAAATACACTATGTATAGGCTATATTTTTTTGGGAGCCACACGTTTATTAAGCATTATACTACTTGACAATTAGTCGCGAATGTACAGCTTGTAATCACCAAGGCAGAGGCAACTAATTATTGTTTTAGCATAACTTATATTAAAGTTTGATAAGTATAGGTTATCATATGAGAGGCGAGGTGATATCAGTTTTATCGCTCGAAAGACGATATCATATTTTATCACGAGTGAGCGCAGCGAACGAGGGACAAAACATGATATCGTAACGAGAGCAATAAAACTGATATCACCTCGCCTCTCATATGATCACCTACTTATCACTACTTGTGTCTTTATCTACAGCAAAAATCAGATCATATTTTCAAATTATTTATACTTCGAGTACATTTCAAAATGAATTAAAAATGATTGTTTAAAATAGGCTAAACAGGTAGAAATTAAAAAAAGCAAAGCAAAAATAACTTATCTTTTAATAGCTGCAAATTTCTTTTTGTTATTTTCCTTGTATTATTTTATATTTTTATTGTTATCTCTCTATCGATCCTTCAGTCGGACGATATCTTTGTTTTGAGCGGGACAAAAAACGACATCGCGGGACAAAAAACGATATTACGGGACAAAAAACAATATCACGGGACATATCGTTTTTATGTCACCGTGTTATCGCCCAGATAAAGGCACAAGTATGTGATAATAACATTTATTCTATCGGTAGGGACATTTTATAATGGAAACTAAAACACTCCCAGCTCGTTGCATTTGTACTCCACTACATCCGAGATTTGAGTGGCGCATTTTTCGTATGTTACAATTACGAGTGGCATAACTATTCCCGCCTTTTTCAATGTTTTATAAATGGCTTCTAGTTCACGGTTCGTGTATTTAATACTTTTTTCTGCTGTAGCTCAGATTATTGTTTTTAAATTAATAGCTGCATGCTACTTTTAAGGCTATTTTTGTGTTCTAGAATATTTTATTTATTGAAAGGCTCTAATATAGATAGATATGTTCTTTTTGAGCCATGACTATAAATAAATCCATATAATAAACAGCATATTTCACAGTGATGCAGAGATGTGGATTTTATGTTCTCGTCGCAAGAACGATATCACACTCGTTCGCTTCACCCACTGGCGAGATATCGTTCTTGCTACTAGAGCATAAAATCCATATTTCCGGGTCGCTGAATGTCTGTTGTGAATATAATTTAGTTTGGAAAACTTGCAAAATATAGCATTAAAAATTCTTTAAATTCACAACAAAGACAGCTTTTAAAAAATTATGTAAGAAAGTATATTTATGTTGCTGTTCATGTGGATTAAAATTGATCTTTGAAAAGGTCAGGTCAAAGGTTCAGTGGTATTTTGAAAATTTACCTGTCTAGTGTGTTGTTTTTCACAAGTTTTAAATAATCCAAAAAAAAATTTCCCGAATTAGTTTTCAACGAATTAGTTTTGTTAATACATTTTCTTTCATTTGTTCAATTTCGTCAAAAGTATGAAATAACAAAATGATTTTCATTGGCCATTTTGACAAAAACAACAGCAATGGTTACTGCTCGGCTATAGCATCAGCAGCAACTAATAGCATTCCCTCAGAGTTACTACTGAGGAAACCAATCAGAACGCTTAAGGTGGCTCCCTACAGTTTGGTACAGTTTATAAATTATTTATATGGATCAGTGACATCATGGTGACATCAGACGTCATCCTCACGACTTTCGCGTGGAATTTTCGTGGTTCGGCAAACAATATGAAACAAGCCGCGGAAAGTTGTTTTTGAGTTTTTTTTTGCACCAAAACATGGCAATTCTTCGCTTTTTCTCGTATTTTTTAAAAGTTAAAGAGTACGTATGTTTTAACCAGTTTTTAAGATACATTTTAACGTGTTCTTTCGCATTTATGTTCAAGCAATGTCTTTAACGATGCTAAAAAATAATCGCGGATCAAAATGCTATTTTGAACTGTCTTCAAAAGGATTCTCCAATTGTGGACAAAACTTATGTAAGTCCTGTCATTCAACTCCATTCAGATGTAGTATTTTATCTGCTGAATTTAATATAAAAGTACACTGCAGACAGTTACAAATAATAGGAGTTGCTAATACTTGTTTTAGACCAATTTTTTAACTTGCAGTTGAATGTTTTGAAACGTTTTGACACGGATTTATCAACAAAAACGAATTTGATGAACTATGCATCAATTCAATTAGTATATTGTTTTCGTGTTTTGTTTTCTGAAGATTTATCTTGTATGTTTGTCTCAAATAATAAAAAATATCCGTTTCATACAGTGTTTCATAACATACATGCCAAACAACTCACAATGAAATTACCAAAAAAGCCAACTAAAAAAACACGCGTTTTTCACGCATTATAATTCAAACGCATGCGCAGATACCGATCATGTCGAATCGATATTTTGTCACGACAGCAACATCAACTCGCTTTTAAGAGTGTTTTTCTCGCGTTTCCTTCGGTGAATTTTTTTGAAACTTTGCACACTTGCTCCATATGATAAGCAATAAAACATATCAAAATTTCAAGAAATTCTATAGGAGGGTATTTCCGTTATAGTTATTCGCGTGTACCCCAGGACCTGCCTTGATAACCCCGTCTCAAAATTTAATATATTACTCCTCTTTCAACCATAAATCATTAAAGAAAAATTCAGAAAAATTCACCGAAGGAACAAAAAGTTATTATCAATTAATTCTGAAATCAGGCAATAATAGTGCTCAAGATAAATCGACATAGTTGCTATGGCAACACCAACACTGTTCTAATTTGTTCAAATATGAATACCACGAAACCTCATATCTTTGCTGAAAATGATCATATTTCCTTGGCATATGTGTATTAAGCATAAATGTGATTGAAAATGAAAGTTAACTAAAATAGCAAAAATGTTTGACAACTGTAGGGAGCCACCTTAAAAGCATTATTTACTAAGAAATTGTGCAAATGAACATTACAAATTATGCTATAATTATATATTATAGCGTATAATTTGAGTCGGAATCTACCTTGTTTGTAAAATTGTGCAAAATAGCCAAGTCTTTTTGAAATCTTTTTCCTGAAGTGGTAATCTTGTATATCATATCAGGCCAGAGCCACGGGAATTTCTGACGTTCTTGAATCAGATCGCACATACTACATATGAAGAGAAATACATCAATTGTATCGAATTAATTGGTCTTCCCTACGTGGACGATATTTTTTGCAGTTTACTGGCAAAAATAATGACGGGTATTGATATAGGAATGATATAGGTCTTGCATGGTCTTTGTGTTTACTTTCTTTTCTGTGGTAGACGAAAAAGAAAATGACCTGGTAGCAACATGCTTAGGTTGCCTGTCGAATTTAAATTTTGAACTAAAAGATGAAAACAAAGCGAGAAGTCAGTGTATGGTGAAATTCAATTCATTAATTTAGCATACAATTACTATTTCCTCATACTGAAGGTCTAAGGGGCATACAAGATTTATCCCTCAAAGCCTGGATCCGAATTTGGTATAAGAAATCTTTCTCCAGACTGATATCTCACCAACAGTTCGTCGAGCTTCCCAGTGTCCCCTTTTGATTGTTTTGAATACTAATATTTTACAGCTAATAAACAAGTTTCGAACTTCTTCTTCTAATTTTTCCCCTTTTATTAAGATTCTATTGAGCAAATTTTCTTTTTTCTCAAATACTCGGCATTGTATTTATATGTCGCTTTGAATGCTGAAACTCACTGCATATATCATAGAGAGGAGGAATAGACCTGATAACTTGTACCGTTATTCCAATGGTAATAACTACAGAAGTATCGCATGTCGTTGCAGTATTTTAGCGCCATTTATGAGAACTGGGATGGAATTCGTTTCAGAGCGAATTCGTTTTACGATGTAGCTAACTAATAATCTCTATTTAGACTTTGAAGTACAGAACTTTCCTTACAATAAAAAGTTATAGCAGATACATATGTATTTATCAAATGCACGTCATTCGACCATGTTGTTTTAGGTTTGCAGCAGTTTCGAGTTATACAAGCCCACCCAACGCAAAATTCTTGAAAACAATAGTAGTTTGAAAACAGAAACGTCAGGAATGAAAAAGAGAGCGAGAGTATTTCATAATAAGCAATTATTTTGCAACACAAAGGGGTGGAACCACACCTATATCTAAATTAGTGACGGCGCTCAAATATCAAAAACAGCAATTGCTGTAAGTTATTTTACGTCGGGTGACCGCGTACTGCTCGAAACTGCAGTACAGCAAATTTTAGCATTTTCTATGCGAAGTATTTCGCAAATTTCTACCCACATTTTACAATTTCCTACTGATTTTGATTCAAATTTTAGGTGCATGAAATACAACCTTCATAAAGGTTCATTTTTATCACAAAAACATTGAATACCAACACTAAATCCATCCAGCTAAGCATAGTGTGATTAATATTTGCGCAAGAAATAACGATAAATGTGAAATTCAACACTAAAGAGAGACAAGTTTGTATCACTCACATCTTGTAATGCTGTATCCTAGGTAGCCAAAAATTGTTCAGTGTTTTGATAAATTCAAACATCCATTCAGTTCTATAATGAGGTCTGTGGCGTAGCGGTAGCTGCGTAACTGTATATATGTATATATGTATATATATATATATATATATATATATATATATATATATATATATATATATATATATATATATATATATATATATATATATATATATATATATATATATATACATATATATATATATATTAATAAGGTTGGCAACTAAATACAATTAATTATTACAATTTTACGATCTATCAACTCAAGAATATCGACGAAAACATTGAAAATATACCAGATAACACAAAACAAACTACATAACTATAAAATTTGATATCTTTACTTGCTTCCTGGTAAGTTTTTTGGTTGCAAGCGACTCGAAAAATAATGAAAATTTAAAAACGTATTGCGTGTTGTTATGTTTTTTTTCGCCGTGACAATGCTGGTTGTCATTTATCTGATACTGGTTTTCGCTTCAAATGATGAAGCAGTGAATTCATTGGCTGCTGAAATTACTGAATTTGAGTTTATTGGCTGCTGAAATTTCAGTAATTTCAGCAGCCAAGGAATTCACTGCTTCGTTATTTGAAGCGAAAAGCAGTATCAGGTAAATGACATCCAGCATCGTCACGGGGAAAAAAATATAACAACACGCAATACTTTCCTAAATTTTCATTATTTTTCCAGTCGTTTGCAACCAAAAAAATTACTAGGAAGCAAGTAAAAATATCAAATTTTATAGTTATGTAGTTTGTTTTGTGTTATCTGGTATATTTTCAATGTTTTTTGTCGATATTCTTGAGTTGATAGATCGTAAAATTGTAATAATTTGTATTTAGTTGCCAATCTTATTAATATATACATACAATTACGCACTTACCGTTACGATACTGACCTCAATATAAAACTGAATGGATGTTTGAATTTATCAAAACACTGAACAATTATGGGCTACCTAGGGCTGTATCGTTTGAAATGAAACAGGCAATCATACACACCTATGCAATTTATGATATTGGCACAACAGCTGCGCTGCTCAAACTTGAATTCAACTCAAACGATCAAAAAGCAGCTGAAGAATTTTTTTAGGACATTAAAGGGACATGGCTCTGAAAAAAATGGCGTTTATATAAAAGACCTTTATGGTCCTACCTTGAAACGGCCATTAGTTCGCCTCAATTTGTTTTATTTACCGAGGTATTAAACATTGTTTCACTGGTTTCGTGACCTATTAAGGCCGCCATGTCTGCTCAAACTTGGGGGGGGGGAGGTGAACTAGCTGATCTTTGAGTGATGTGACGCCATTGAGTGATAGAAAGCTTTTTAAACTTTTAACGTAAACAGTGCTCTACCAATAGGTGGTTTGCAATCGACGCCATCTTGGTTGACTTTTGAAACACATGGCAACCACAAAGTATCTATTCATTATTTCTGATCCTATCGAGCCATACATCTTTAAAATATCATTCATAATACGCTAAAACTAACGATCAAATAGTAAATTGACACAAGTACTTCGCTGCAAACAGCTGAAGTAATTTGCAGAGTCAACCAAGATGGCGCCCAATGACACGAAATGACGTCATGTGCAAACCAAGAATATTTTCAATGAACAGCCTGTAAAGATTAAAGGCGATGAAGCAGAAGCTTCAGCCTTATTTATTCGAACCAACGAGAAAGCTCTTGGGCTCGGATGAAAAAAAGCAACGGCAAAAACGAAAGTGAGGACGAGGAGTTCAGGTTCTTCCAGAGACAAAAACAGCCTGAATAATTTAGGATGGTAAGTTTTACTTTGCTTGTTTCTCAATTCAGTCAATTGTAGTCTCAGTACTGTTTCAGTATTTCACTCAGCATGTATAATTTGTAGCTTTACACGAAAACTGTTCTCATTTACACAACAACACGAGCAATATTATTTTCATTATTATTACTATTGTAAGTCTTTATTATAAAATTTAGAGACAAATCACACGTGTAACTTTACATGAATGGATTTATGATATTATCTTTACTTATTTATATTATTACACCTGGGACCGGTTGTATAAAAAAAGTGATTAAAGTTAACTATGATTAGTGGAAATATCAACCAATCAGAACAACTTATTTTGTAGTTAATCACTATTTAACTACAAAACAATGATTAAAAAGTTGATTAAAGAGTTTTATACAACCAACCCCTGCCAATTACTTAGTTAAAATAATTAAAAAAGCATCTATTTACATATTGTAACTTCGCTTGAATCTTTCAGTCTTGACTAGCGGAAGGATAGAATTATCTTCACGTCTTCGTAAAATTTTTTCCTCTCTTCAGGAAGAAGTTCGTAAAGAACATGTTCTTTATCATTAGAAATTTTACTAAATAAAACTTTGGATTTTTGCTCTATTATACAAGATATGTCATATTGATAGGCTCGAGCTAAAAATTTATCAATTCGATTTAGATGTTTTTTTCAAAAGCGCTGGACCCCAAACTTCAATTGCGTAAGTGAACAGCAAAAGAGTTACAGTTTAAAATAGTTTGGTTAGATGATTTAAGTTGTATCCATGTGACTTACACACTCTAAGGATATACATCCGTCCACCTGCTTTAGATAGAACGTTATCAATGTGTAAGTCCCAGCAGCATGGATCGTCTTGAAAACTTACTCCAAGAAGTTTGAGCCATTCCTTGTGTTTAGTTCCATCAATATGAGGACGAAGTTGTTTTAGATGTCCTTTACTCAATACCATTTCCCATGTTTGGAGACGTTTACGATCATTCTATTTTCATTTGCCCAATCTTTGATATTAATTACCTCAGTTAGAACTGTATCTTTACCATTCTTTACCGGTGCACTGACTGTGATGTCGTCAGCAAATTTAGCAAGTAGGTTATTGTTACCGCAGGTTTAATGTCATTTCCCAATAAAGAGAACAGAAATGGTCCTAGAACCGTACCTTCAGGCACCTTTCCCCCCTGGTTATGTCAACATATTTTGTTTCCACTCCATCTACGACAACTCTTTGCTTTCTATCAATCAGGACATCAATTATCCAATTAGTCACGTATGGATTAAGATTCGTTGTTTTCAGTTTTTCACCGATAATGCCATGTGAAACAGAATCAAACGCTTTACTTAGATCAAAGGATATAATTCGAGCGAAATCAGCGTCTTCATCAAGCTATTTTAGCCAATAGTGTTGACATGTAATTAATGCAGTTAGTGTACTTTACCGTTACTATACGTATGTTGGTCTTTATCGATTAACATTTTAGCCTGTAAGGAGATTTCTTGTTTAAAAATAATTCTTTCAACAATTCTGATAATTATATTTGTTAAGGATATGGGTCTAAGCTACCAGAGGAGATTCTTCGGGTATAGGTGTGATATTGGTAAGTTTCCGTATTAAAGGTACATGCTGTTGGTTGAGGGAAAAATTTACTATTTGCGTAACCATCGGTGCTTGGTATGAGGCATCATCCTTCCTCATCAAATAAGGCATTTCATCAGAAACAAGAGCTGTTCTTTTTTGCTTCATTAAAAATTTCTCTACCACGTGAGACTTAATCATAGGAAGACGAGCATCCTCTGGTATTACTACACGTTCTGGTGTTGTATAGTAGGCATCAGAATTTACACTGCGGAAATCAGTGTTGATCGATTTTTGTCAATAGTTGAACTGATTTGGTAGTTTTAGTCTTTCTTCTTGTCGTGCTATCAACTGTTTTCCACCAACCCCGTGATCCTTGTTTGTGCTTATTTTTTTCTTGCTTTACAGCTCCAATTTCATGTTCACGGATTAATTTATTAATTTGATTCTGTCCGGGTTTATTCCCATTTTAATTTGCTTATTTTACAAATTGCATAGATGTTTAACCAGGGGGGAGATGAATGGAGGTCACGTGAAGATATGCGGACTTTCATTGAAGGGAAACATTATTTACTAAGGACAACATTGAATCGCTGAGTTTACATGCAGCAGTAACCATGTCTTGTATAAATAATTCGCCAAACACAAGTGTGATTTTTCATTAATACTTCGAGGACAAGTGTAATTTCCTATTAATATCATTTTTTTAAATGTTTCACCGATTTGTTCATGTTTTTAATTTCTAAAAATCCCGCGCCACGTGGGGCTCGCGATCCGTGCCGATTAATTTTTAATCGGCACACTGTGCTGATTAATGATTAATCAGCACAGTTCTTAGCCAACCAGAGTCGAGTAAACAAAGAAAAAACGATATTATCTATTATATCAGTCTGAGTAGCAACAGTAACAAATGTTGGATGCCAACACTTTTTGCTGCTAGTAAATTATTGAATGCTAACAGTTCACAGTGGATACCCAATTCTTCCCCTACTGTATGGCCTGCAGTTGGAAAGTCACCTTAGAAAAGTTTTGGGCAGTCAGTTTGGGATGGACCCATCTGACTGATGACACTTGTCCAAGGCAGTATTGTAGCATCTTTTAACAAAAAAGTGAAACTTCTAAACAATGCTAGATATTTTAATGTCTGCTGTTGTTTTGAAAGCATGTCACACTTAATACATGTTAAAGTATGTTGAACAACCAAGTTTTAAGCTGAACAACCAAGCGATAGTAAAACGATGTACTTCAAATATATGGCGTTTGGCTTTCTATTACTCAATGACGTCTGAAAATAAGAATACACTGCGAATCGCCGTTTTAATGTAGTCTCATATAGGTCTTTCATAAAAACAGCACTTGTTTAGCACAATTATACAGACAAGTGACTGAGGAAGTCTGTGTTTGAGCGCGTATTGCAATTAGTTTCATGACAGTGTTTCCGCATCATTATGTCCAGTATATACTAAAAATTATTACTTTTTACCCAGTAAATACCTCAATATCGCATTAATGTATTCTGAATTATTACCGACTTGAGCTTTGATGTCGACACCCATAGACGTTTCTAAAGAGTAAACAAAGTTGCCTGTGCTATATATTAGAGTATACATCCAAGTGGATCCGAAGGACATTGACTAACGACATTTTACAAATTTATTCTGCAGCAGCTTGCCAGCTACGAAACCAAAAAAAAAAGAAACGTACATTTTTTTACAAAAAACATGATAGTTTTTTTTTTGCAATGACAAGCTCGACAGATTCAGTCTTCAGTCCATTTTCCGTGGGGCCAACTAGCTCAAGCGTATGTAGCGAATACTATCGCCCTTGCTTTGTGCAAATCTGATGTAAAATTTCCAAAGCTTTGTACCCAGTACAAAAGTAGCGATGGTCAATTTAATTTGCACAAAAACAAATAAACGTCCATGGTACAAATCGGGGATTATCTTGCATATCGCTATGTTTTACCCAGGTGGGAAGTTGCGGGGACAAAATTATCAATCTTCGCTGCCGATTTAGAATTACAGCAGCTGCGCTATGCCGTTCATAATATGCAAGGGTGTTAAACATGCTTGATTTATTTTTGAGTCGGTTTTCTTTTATGTACCGCGGGTTGTATATAGGTTATTTACCTTGAATAAATAATTAGATCAAAGTTGTGGAAAAATCTCGACGAATCTCGACTTAAATTGTTTAAAGTCAAAACACTCTGTTTGAAAACCTCTTCAAAAATAACTTAAGTTAGTTAAATACCTCGAAGGTCAGAATGTATGTCATATACAGCCTTCGGATGCTGCGCGTCCTCGGGGGCTGATATGACAACATCCCTCTTTCTCGATATTTAATTCTAACATACAGTGAATGCGCGCGAACTGAAAGCCAAAATAAGATATAATATAGTAATAAATATACCACATATAATATCCAAGACACATAGCGTGATATATGGAGCAATGTCAAATTCTGGCCCGTCAGCTTTATCCTAAAACATATACAACAAAATAAATTTGCATCAACATATATCGTAGTTTTAGAAGGCTTTTAAATCACCCTATTTTATCACGCACCATTATGCTAAAATGTGCAAGTAATTTTGCGATGTATACCTTAAGTAGGTTGATCAAAGTAGTAGATTGTTTTTGGTGAATAGAAATGAAATCGTTTAAAATTTTGAAATGAAAGGCTGGTGTGAGAAGCCTTCGACGAGATTTCCACTTATCACCTGTGCTAAGGTAAAAGGAAAAAAAGTTACTCAAGTATGCGGCATATGAATGTATTGCAAACAAGTAATATTGAAAAAAGTAAAGCACGAACTGTAGGTAATTTAAAAACGAACTGTTTTATACTATTTTGTGGGTTTATTTAAGGTTACAGGACATGTTAGTTCGCTTTTTCAAGAAAATCGCCACTGCGCGCTTTATATTAATCAAATTTTTACCGTTAGTGTATGTAGAATTACGTGAGGTTATTGAACTGATAAAACTTAATAAAACATTCAGAAAAGATCGTAATCGCCGTACCTTTACACGTTTGAGTTTTTCTCCTTCGAGTTTTAATGAATTTTTTTGAACTTTAACAGCTCATAGCAGAGAACCTCTGCTTTAAAAACGTGTGCGGCTTTTGTTCTATTTTTTGATGTTTCATAAATTACAAGGCTTGACGCAAGAAATCGCAAATATTTCACAATCATCAAAAATTGCTATAACAGAAGAACGAGAAAAGAATTGCAAAAACCGATATTCAAAAATATCCAAATGGTTCCGAAGGGCGTTGACTAGCGCTATTTTATAAATTTATTCTGCGGCAGCTTCCCAGCTACGAAACCAAAAAAAGAAAATAAACGTACATTTTTTTTTTCATAAAAAAAACATGATAAAATCATAAATATTTCATAATCGTCAAAACTTGCTATAACAGAGGAACGGGAAAAGAATTGCAAGAATCGATATCTGCACACGTTTTTCTTAACAACTATTAATTAAATAAGGTGGTCTAGGACAAAATTTTTTCAAAAAATTCTAAAATATGATTTTTTACATAATCATATAAAGAAGTTTCATTTTGCGTGGTTATTTTTCTGCGCCAACAGAAACGGAGAAATGTTGGAAAGAAACGAGTACGACATAAATTTGCTTCTTGGCAACCGCCATAGCAACGAAATTCTATTGTTTCTTAAAATTATCTATGTTGGAAGTGATGCATTCCAGTTGGGAGTGTGTGATGCTGTGCCACATTTCAGCATTGAAAATCAGGCAATCATCAAAATAATTGAAGCTCTTGGGATAAATCCTGGGTCCTATTTTCTTACTGGTGTGCATGAAGCAGATTGCTGCCGAGTAAAGAAAGCCAACTACAAGAGAATTGTAGCTGGCTTTCTTTACTCCAAATTTGTTTCAAAACTTTAAATTGAAATTTCACCAAACTGGGGGGGGGGGGGGAACTAGCTCATTCAATATTTGTGCTTCTTTATGAAATTTAGAGTATTTTATAATTTTAAATAGATCTCAAACGTAAACCTCAAAAATGTCATGAAATTTCAATATATAATTAAACATTTTTTAATCTTAATTTCTTAATCTTTTAATCATCTCAAGATAAAGGTACGTATCTTTGAGTTACATTAATTAAACTAATCTATGAATCATATTCAAAAATGAGTCTATTTACAAAGGTATTTTTAAATCTATTTGTGTTAATCTTAGGATGAATACTACTCTGTTTTCTAAGATAATAATACATGGGTTTTTTCTTAGGCAGAATCTTATTTAAATGATGTCCAGTATCTGAAATACATTTATTATAAAGTTTTTGTCTCTAACCTCTAAAAGTTCACGTATATTAGTATGGGAGATATAATGTCTCTTAAAACATCTATCTAAGAACGTTTGAACTACGGTCAGGTCTGAATCGGACGCACCATATACGGACAAACCATAGGTAAGAATGGGTAAAACCAAGCTGTTAAAAAGCCTATTTACTTCTTCCTGACGAGCACCTTCATTTCGCAATGTTCTTATAACATACAAGCTTTTATTTATTTTGAGTAGTTTTGCTTTTATGTGCAAACTATATTTACAATTTTCTTGAAACATCATTCCAAAAACGGAAAGATCTACACATTGTGGAATATCATAAACCGGTGAAATAACCTGATTAAATCCTTTCTTTCTGAATATCAATTCTTTGCATTTATGTGAATTGCAGATCATGTCGTTATCCTGAGACCAAGTTAGAAATTGTCCCACCAAATCAGTTCTACATACTAGATTTTTCCACACTGGAACAATTGTGTTGGAGTCGTCTGCATATTTAAATAGAGCAGGTCTTTCATCCAAGTCTAATTCCAAATCATTCATCAAAACATTATATAGATACGGTCCACTCACGCTTCCTTGAGTTGTACCCTTGTTTACAAGTTTCCATTTTCCATGGAAATTATTGTGAGCAACGCGCTGTTGTCGGTTTTTCAAAAAACTTAGATACCAATTATATATAGATTTAACGGTAAGCGTTTGAGTTTACATGCTAGAAGTTCGTGTCTTACATTATCGAAAGTTTTGCTAAAGTCCATCGTGAAAAATCTAACGGCTTTACAATTGGGATTATCCAAATACCTATGTATTTCATGTTGCATGCTCAAAAGTACATCTTCACAACTCCCTCAGCTCCTTTCCGATATGCATACTGGTTGGAACTTAAAGATTGTTCAACAATATCTCGAGTATGTGTCATACACAGATTTTTCAAATGCTCGTGCAGTAACCGGTGTAATATTAATCCCACGAAATTCAGTCTTATTTTTAGGCATTTCAACTTTTGGTGACGGATTGATATTTGCCTTTTTCCACGATGAAGGCCAGGTGCTAGACTTCAAAGATAGGTTCCAAATTTTATGGATAATAGGTGTCATTATTTCCGCGTGTTCCTTCCATATCCAGTATGGTATTAGGTCTGGACCAGTAGTAGTTTTCTTCAAATATTTCAAGTTATTCCACACTAGTATTTCCGAGATCTCAGGAACATTGACATCGTCACTAGTTACCATAGGAATCGGCTCCACATATGAGGTATCTTGACATAGATTTGCAAAATAAACGATCGTTCAGTTCCACCAACAGATGTCTATCAAGATTTACATTAACAGATTTCCGTCGATGTTGTGAAATACAATCAACATTTTTCCACCATTCGCCTGGTCCTATAGGAACACTCAAATGTGTTCTTCTATTTTGGTTAATAATTTCCAATATTCTCCCGTTAATTTCACCAATTCGATCTGTATTCTTGGAAGTTATTCTCGACTTTTCTCTCATTAATGACTTTATTAATGGATCCATCCATACTGGGTCACGCAAAGACATGCGAACCATTTTAAATGGCGTACACGTGTCCATATGCATTTGAATCGCTCTTTCTGGATTAAACACTGCAAAAATTTTGCCCCAACGAAAGGGGATTTTTAAGAAAAACGAAGAGTGTGGTTCCATCACCAAGGCAACAACACAAGTTAAATCTTTGCACATAAGACCACCTTATTAAGGTGTGTAAAAATTATATTGTCACATATACATCTTAAAAACTTGCCGGAAAAGAACTCAAGCGGGTAAAAGTACCGCGATTTCATTTTTTATGAATATTCCATGTTTTATTATAATTTTCAGTTCGATAACTCCATGATATTTTATGATCTTCGTTCCTTGTTCAAAATCCACGCACGCAATTGGTCAAAATCAATCGTGTGGTTTGGCAACAACGAGTCGTTAGGGTGCATTATTAACAATAACACACGGAAAAAGTGCATTATCATTATCTAAAGTACAAACAATGCGGAGCATATTTAGAAATAAATAAAATAAGCATGCTAAGACGTAAGTGTGCGGTATATAATATCATATATTAAATGTGTCATATACTGTTAAGTTGGTGTTTTGTTTACAAATAACGCAGAAGCGGAACGTACAATGGAATCAAAGTAAGAGATATTGACAAATTGACATAAATAATGTTTTTGTAACTCATTTATTATTGGTCCTTTCTTTTTGAATTTTTACCGTTTTTAATATAATACTTATTTATCATGCATATATAGATACTACTTATGTTTATTCCTTGTTCGTTTATTTTAATATGATGTTTGATTGAGTTCGAGACAAGATAAACAATCTTGATGTCACGCACATGCACTTAAATGTTTAATAGCCATGATTTAAATGACTTAATCTCGTTTACGTTAATTCTTTGTGCCACCGTGTTAATTATATTCACGTGTATTGTAATTCACGGACTTACCTTGTTAAAAGGCCTAAAGTTGAAAATAACAAAAAATTATCAGTTCGATATTATTTTGCTTCAACGGCGGTAAAGTTTCAAATGTCAGTTCAAGAAAGTAGTACATTATAATTATTCCGTCATTTTACATGCATGCTTTCTTGTAACAGCCAGAAATCTCCCTCGCTGGTGCATACTGCACTGCACTCTTCCTGAGTGAACATCGTTAGGTTCTGTTCTTATTTTCCAGAATATGTTAATAATATTCTGGCCAAAAGTTTTTTTTTCAATGCACTAGCGTGAACGGGTATTACCAACTGTTAAATATAAATTGCATCAATGCGAGGTCAGTTGATAAGCACAGTAATTATAAGGAAACCTAGCCTAGTTGTTATTGATACTCGTATTTTTTCTGCCGTTATATCCGCGTCTTAGTTAACTCGTTCAGGCATTGTGTAAGAATTTAGCAAAGTTGCATTTCCGTGCTGCCTATTACGATCTGTTTGGTTTATTGAGAATGCCAAATTTAATATGAACATCATTACTGATTGGAATGCCGATGCACATTATTGCCGATTGCATTGTATACACGAACATTATTGTCTCGAATTTTTCTCGAATATCGAGGACACACATTCTACATTATGACGTCACACTAATTTATGCTGCTCATGCCAAATGTGGGAAAATACAAATAGCTGCTTCAGTAGTTTGCGCCTTGTTTACAAGGCAAGCTTTTATTCCGAGTCCGATAAAAATACAAATAAATAATAAAACACCTACTAAATTCGGCTCTCGTATGATATTTAACAATTATTCGCCGAAGGCGAGGTGATTGTTGGAGAATATTCACCGAGACGAAGTCGAGGTGAATATTTCTTGAAAATCACCGAGCCTGAGGCGAACAATCGTTTTTGTATTTTTACACAAGTTATTTAAATTTTGTTTTTTTCTTTGTCCGTAATTTGTACAAAACAACGGCTGGTCGTCATTTTGTAAATTTGTTTATACTGCTATGTTCACCTGTAGGTGAATATAAAGGAATGTCTCGTAATATTGGACCAATCACAACGTCTGATTTCTTATGTTCACATGTGTAAAAATACTAATAGGAATTATTAAGGCCTCGTTTGTGTTATCCAACAAACCTCCACCCTAATAATTCCTCATATTCTACTCGATCTCATTTAATAATCATTTATTAATTATTTAAATATTGTTCTACATTGGTTAAAAGCACACTTTGAAATTGTCATCTCGGCTTAATAGCCCTCCAAATATGAAGAATGACGTCAACGAGTAAATATGGGAAAAAACTTAGACGCGTTTACGCAATATCACCATCATGACGAGAGTCATATTTATTCACTTACTCACGCCACTGTTATGACGAATGCCAAAGTCAAATGGAAACACCGTGAACTCGAACAAAATGCCACGGATAAATGACACATTTTTAGAAAAAAAGGTTTTTAAAAACTGAAAAAGAAACAAATAAAAATCTATGCCAAAGGTCTTGACAATGGATTGGAAGTATACTTTGAGAAGAGGGCGTAAGGAATTTTGTTTAAAGAGCAAAAACGGTTTTTGTAAGAATTTAATACACAGGTACAGAAAATTTTAATATCTTTTGAACGTTTAAATAAATAATAAGAAATGATCAAATTAGGTTTTCGCATGATTTGAAGAATGATTAAGCCCTCAGTTTGCGTTATCAACCTTAGCCTTCGGCTTCGGTTGATAACAGCAAACATCAGGTTTGATAATTCTTCAAATCATACTCAACCTCATTTAAAAATTGTTAAGAAGCTTTTTATGATAATTTCGACAACTTTGTCTCAAATGTAAGCTGTTTCGATTATAATTAAACGGACTACAGTACATACAATACACACACAGAACGCAAAGGTAATAGTTGGGTTATCATTTCAAAACGCTGTTCCATTAATGTTATAGCTGAACTAGTAAAAAATTACTAAACAAATTACTGCAGGAATTATTCTGACGTACTTACATAACCGCGCTATTTTTATCCGTCGCTAATTAATGCAAAAGAAATTTAAGCTCATGTAGTTACTACGAGAACTACTGTAGCCGCATTGTTTAGGGGGGAGAAAAAGACATAACATTGCCATTTAATTATGTTCACCATGATACCTGTTCCAAGCCAAGGATGAAAAAATTGATATAACATGGGCGATTTCATAATGTTCTTTTGACTTAACAGTAGGATCTAAATTGCAAATAATAAAAAAAGTATAATCAGATGTTTCATATATGTTGTAATAATAGCCATACATGAATATGTACCTCAAATACCCAGTACCTCAAAACGTACACAGGCACTTAACATGTTGCATTAAAAGTCAGTAAATTAACATTATCGCCCACAACTTGCTATTAAATGCCATCGACAAGACATGCACCTTTATGAAAAAAGAACTGAAATGAAAACGATCATATTGTAGTCTAGAAAGCCAGGCAAGAAACTACACTAGTTGGGAGTATCTAAGGACAAGAGAAATATTTCAAAAATATTCGTTTCTCAAGTTTTATCCAAAATATAAATTTTGTTTTATGCTTTCGGGTACATAATTTATATAAACGAGTTTTAAACTGCACAGATTCAGTCCTCCGTGCACCTTGAATCAATGAAGCTATGAGGGCGCTAAATATTACACCTCAGATTGAGTTAACTTTTAAATAATATTATTATTTATTGGAAATATTTTAGGAGTTTTGATTGGTTAAGAGCTAAAGGTGAAATCGTCATATCCGCTTTGTAGTTGCCCAAATTTGGGGTTAAAAATAAATATACGACATTATGACTCATTTCGTCGTACATTGAAAACAAGTATACGACATTATTTCTCATTTCGTCGTATATCGGCAGACATTTGTTAATCAACCTTTTGTCGTAATTTGAAAATTGTTTTAAGAATATTTTTTCCGTAGTCTGATTGGCTTATTAAAATTTTCGAACAATTCATGCCGTTTCATTTTTAGCTAGCTTCTTGGTAAATATAGCCATTTAAAAGTACTTGTGATAAGCAATGATTTCTTGTGTCTTGTTACTTACAAAGCAAGCGTTTAACTGAGTTTAAAATATTTTCAAAAAATAATAAAACAATTATTGAATTCGGTTCTCCAGGATATAAGGAATTACACCATTTGCCCCTCATTAAGCGAGAAAAGAATGTCATTAAAATCATTTTACAGCTTCACGTGTACAAATCGGAATTTAATGACACATTGTGTGCAAGTCAATAAGCGTTAAGAGATATTCAATAGCAACAATTGACGCGAGTGTGCATGAAAATTGAAAACCATTAATCAAAGATGGAAATTCAATAAGAATACAAAGAACATTCAAAAACACAAAAGAAGTTCTTGTTTGAATACAACAAACGTTCTATTAGATAAAAATGTATGTTCAATGAAGTTGTCATGTGAACACCAACATGCTCAAAGAAAAGAAAAGGGCTATTTGAAAAATATTCTTTATTTTTTTTAAGATTTGGCTTTGCTGAATTGTTTTAAAAGTTTTTGAATAACGTGAAATGTTACAAAGGTGTCTAAACGAAATGAAATACAGTATTACAGTGTACCGCTGTAGAAAGCAAGCAAGGCTTGGAACAGGATGGGTGGCAAGCACAGCAGAGTTATGGCAACGCCACATACAAACTTAGACTGATAAAACTTGGTAATACACGTTGCATTTGCTTTTTTGGGGTTAATATGATTGCGTGGCTATAAAGTAAACTTATATAGGTTTTATTGAACATACTTTTTTATCTAATTGAGCGTTTCTTGTATTCAAACAAGAACTTGTTTTGTGTTTTTGAATGTTCTTTGTATTCTTATTGGATTTCCATCTTTGATTAATGGCTTTAAATTTTTATGCATACTTGCGTCAATTGTTGCTATTGAATATCTCTTCACGCTTATTGACTTGCACACAATGTGTCATTGAAATTCCGATTTGCACTCGTGAAGCTGTAAAATGATCTTAATGAAATTCTTTTCTCGCTTAATGAGGGGCAAATGGTGTATTAAAGCCTCGATTTGTGTTATCTGTCTCAGCCTTCAGCTTCGGCAGATAACACAAACCTCTGCCTTAATAATTCTCCATATCCTGCTCGACCTCATTCAATAATTGTTTAATATGCAACCCTTAATCCCATATGGATGCTTTTAGATACCCAGCAGTCCTCCATTTGCACTCAATTCTACCTACAGCTGTAGCTGCTACAACTGTACCTATGAATAATGAGCTGTCCAATACATAGTACTGAAAATTATTCAAATATTTTGATTGTTTAAGAGCGGTGGATAAAATCATCAAATCCGTTCGGTAGTTGCCCAAATTAGGAGTTATATCATCACCATAGAATACTGAGAACGCATATACGACATTATGACGCAATTTGTTCGTATTTTGAAAACACTTATACGACATTATGACGTACGTCAAACTAATTGATGCTGCTTATGCCAAATGCGGGAAAATACAAATGGCTTCTTCAGTAGCTTGAGTCTTGATTACAGGGCAAACGTTCTGAGTCCGATGAATACAAATGAATAATTATAAAACAATTATTGAATCATTTTACCCCTAGGGTATAAGAAGTTATTAAGGCCTCGGTTGGTTTTATCTGCCTCTTCCTCAAAAATTCCTCATATCCCACTCGACATCTTTCAATAACTGTGGGATATTCTTTTAAAACACAAGACCATATCAGCTAGGCGAAATTCTAGTCTGCCAACAGTCAAGCACCACAATTATTTAATTTATTACCTTTGCAAGATTCAAACAACGTTAACACTAAAACTGGAAGGGCAATCGCATCAGCTTGCACCAATTACTGCGATCCCTTAACGTTTGACAAATATAGGTACATACATAGAAAAAATTAAGCATCATATAACGAACTATTAAGTTAGTAACTTTTCACATTGCAACCCACAGGCATACTTCCGAGAATTTGAAAGGTGACTGAATCGGATAATATTCAAACATTTCCAATAATGGCGATACCCATGGAAGTAAACCGTATCTCTTGACCTCTCTAATTGCCCGTTAATCGCTCATGCTAGGTCCGCGTAATTGTTAAACATGGAGCTTTTTGCACTGTACCTCAACGTGTTCAGGTTTGAAAAGAACAAGAACAGGTTTGTATCCCAACCAGAGACAAAATATACCATGTGCTTGATACTCTTCCGCCCAGCCTGTAACTTGTTTGTAAAACTCTACAACGGATGAAAACAAATTTCTTAGTGAATTGTGTGATCGTTTAATTTATCACTCCCTTGTGTGGTAATTTAGGTTTGAAGACTACAGCGAAAAGTTGCCTGCGAATGGGTTGCAGGAACAAATTTCCTTTAGAGAAATACTACAGGTAATAAAAACCTCAGTCCGATATTTCACCGGCGAGTACCATAATGGTGGAGATAAATAAATCTCTTTATTTGAAGGAAATTTACTGAAAGTGAAAATGCTAATTGTACACCACGGTCAGGACTATCTGAGATCCCTCAGAGCATCTTGATAATCAGGTGGGTACTGGAGATAAGACATCTGTCATCATAATGAGAACGAGGAATACGTTAAGAAACGAAAAATATCTTACAAAAACTTTTGAAAAAAAAATTGAAAAAAAAACTGATATTAAGATACAGCGTTTCCGTAAGACAGCACCTAGACCACTACACTCGACGTCCATTAAAAATTCTCCATTTAGAAACGTTTTTAAAGTAGTACGTAAGGCGAGCGTAGATAAACTGAAAAGTATTGGTCGCTAGGTGCTCTAACGGATCTGAAATAGCAAAATACACAACAGGGCCCCTCAGCAGAGGAACGTGTCTCCCTATATTATATATTTGACAGGCCCGCATACAAATGATTTAGCGTTTTTGTAGGCCAGAAATTGCAATTGACTGTCCCCCATCAGCATAATGAACATGCGTAATACGATTTGCATGCAGGACTGGACCTTCTGTTTATTCCCTATTCTGAGCCTAGAATGGAGCTTATTGATAAAATATAACTGGTACTGGGTCTCCCTCAGCTTTACGTACGGTAGACTGCGCCAATAGAATATCAAAGGTCGTTCAAAATTTACCCTTTAAAAATGTAGTTGACCTGGTAAAACAAAAGTACTGTTAAAAGGTCATGTCAATGAGGTGTTCGACCATCTATGTTTTCGACCGTCTACGGTTTTTGCATTAGCGGCAGCGATAAACGTCAAAATTAAAATTATTTACAGAGATGCGTCATCCAGGTTAATGCATATCAGTGAGCGAGGTTGAACTTTGAGCTCGCTGCACCGGAAGTTTTCAAGGTTGACCGACGGGGGGTAACACGTGTAGCGTAATTCAAAACAGTCGGACAAACATTGCGTTTTCATTGTACTTGCGCATACAAATATTAAGTAGTTCGACGGCGAAAGAAAATGGCTAAACACCGTGCGTGGGGCACTTGCAATAGTGATTCGCGTTGCCCAGAAAGATTAATAAATTCTGAAGGAAAATGTGTTCAATTTTACCATTTCCCGTCTTTTAAAAAGGAGAAAATACGACGAGAAGCATGGATAAGGGCATAGTGTCGGGGCGACAACTTTGTTTGCACGAAACATTCTTATATCTGTGGATAGCACTTTATTGATAATAATGGACCGACCCTGACCCTATTCCTGCTACTGCAAGCCGCGAAAAGGTTAGACAATACCCACATATAAATGCACTCCCACACTATGGTTGGCCATTTGTTTCAAAATGAGTTCGTGATATATGGGCTCTAATTCAATGTATTCTTTTTCACTAAACACTTTAAACGCATATATATGTGTCTTTTAGACGCGTGTATATGCATACAAAACACCCATATATACAGTATGCGTGTTTTGTACGCCTCATCTATGCGTGTTTTGTACGCCTCATCTATGCGTGTTTTGTACGCATACATATGCGTGTTTTGTACGCATATATATGCGTGTTTTGTACGCATATACACGCGTCTAAAAGACACATATATATGCGTTTAAAGTGTTTGGTGAAAAATATACGTTGGATTAGAGCCCATGTATCACGAACCCATGTTTAAACAATTGGCCAAGCATATCACCATGGGTAATGGCTTTGTTAATAGAGATTCAACATATCCCTCTTCAAAAAGACGACAGTCATCAAATGCTTTGTATGCGGCAAGCCCTTGTTTATCATGTTCTGTGGAACTGTATATGAGATGATTAAAAATATCGAAAAGACCGAATGGCAGCGATGCGTTAAAATAATTTACATATTCGTGCGCTGAAGATAGCGGATCTTCTGTTTCAACTCCATGAATAATCAACTTGTTCTCCTCTTTTGATTTTGTATAGTCTAAAACGAGGAACGAGAAAACCAGGAACATGAAAAGCCGGAATCTGTAAAACTAGGAACATGAAAAGCCGGAATCTGTAAAACCAGGAATATGAAAAGCCGGAATCTGTAAAACCAGGAACATGAAAAGCCGGAATCTGTAAAACCAGGAACATGAAAAGCCGGAATCTGTAAAACCAGGAACATGAAAAGCCGGAATCTGTAAAACCAGGAACATGAAAGCATTTCGTATATTAAAGCTCTTAGTAAAATCGCCAAGTAACTCATTTTTAATGATATCGTGATAAATCGTAAACCAGTGTCCACACACAAATATATGAAAATTTACAATTAAATGCGGGGTATAAAGCCTGCCATGTTTCTTCGTATTAAAAACATATAAAATGTATGTATATACAGACCAAATTTTCCAACTAGATTTCGGTAAAAGCTGAATTTCTCGCAAATTAAATTCAAATTCAACAGATTAGCTATTGGTATAAATTGAATTGTACTCGGACAACAGTGTCACTAATCAACCATTTCCGTGTATTCTTTTCTTTGATAATTAGAAGGTGCTCTTCTCTCGTCTAGCTCATATTACTTACACCTCAACTTACATAGTCGTTCTTGCCTCATAAGGCTGATATAAATAGTGGTTAAGAAGGTCCACAAACATATAAATAACTATTTTTTTATGGAACCTGCAAATTTAATAACGTCCGGCAATCTGCAGTGACCTGCTAGCGGCAGTTCGATCATGGCTTCTAAAATGCCAAAAACGGCAATGTATCTTAACACGATATCCTCGGTTCTATTCTGGTCTTTTTGCAATAAGTCCAGCTTTTCAAGCATTCCTGCACCAAGAGCACGGGCATAGCTTGGCGGAAAAGTTTGGTTGGAACAATTGCACTTTGTAAGCAGGCCCAAACAACTGCATTTAATGTTGTATGAACAATCACTGTTATGTTTTATGTTTCATCGTTTAGTTTTTAATACGTTTATTGCATATACAGGGTAAAGCAAAAAATGTAGACATTTGCCAAATCTGCTTTAGATTACGCCAATCTTCTCAACAACTTGCGTACATATGGGGGGTTTTATGGTATTTTAGAGCATGCTACACGAAATTGATTTTAAGGGCGACCTTTGAAGTTAATGGGGATTGTTGGGTCTTAAAGTTGATGGGGATTGATTAAAGTTTAAGACAGTTTGAAAAAAATTACTCCCAACCAGCAGTTATTATTTTACAGATTCCGGCTTTTCATATTCCTGGTTTTACAGATTCCGGCTTCTCATGTTCCTGGTTTTACAGATTCCGGCTTTTCATGTTCCTGGTTTTACAGATTCCGGCTTTTCATGTTCCTGGTTTTACAGATTCCGGCTTTTCATGTTCCTAGTTTTACAGATTCCGGCTTTTCATGTTCCTGGTTTTACAGATTCCGGCTTTTCATGTTCCTGGTTTTACAGATTCCGGCTTTTCATGTTCCTGGTTTTACAGATTCCGGCTTTTCATGTTCCTGGTTTTACAGATTCCGGCTTTTCATGTTCCTGGTTTTACAGATTCCGGCTTTTCATGTTCCTGGTTTTACAGATTCCGGCTTTTCATGTTCCTGGTTTTCTCGTTCCTCGTTCCGTTCCCCGATTCCCCGTTCCTTGTTTTACAGATAGCCGTTACGGAAACGCCTCGCGCTTTTAAATATTGTTTCAAGTCAGAGCGACATTTCGTCAGAATGATTGCGCTTCAAAGTACTATCCATGCTTTGATAGAATTTTGCCCTTTTTTATTTTGCCTTTTTTTGTCTTTAAAAAGTAAATTTCGCTAAAATTATCGATAATCAATGGTTCCTCGTATACAAAAGTATTAACGCGACGCTTGTTGTTTGTCCGACTGTTTCGAATTGCTACACGTACGTGTTACCCCCCGTCGGTCAAACCTCGAAAAGGGTGGATTATACACTGTAGTATTACTATCAGATTATTTACAACTAGATAAACTAAACCAGTTGATTTATCAGATGCCTCCTTTCTTTATCGTTGGTGTCCATACAATAAAAATAATGCCTGTCAGTTAGTTCAGGATTATTTTCAATATAATTAAACATTCTGCTGCTAGTGGAAGGGGATATGCATATCAATGTCTGTGTTTACGGTAATGGGATCAAAAGCAAATAGCAAGCGTTTGTTAACGCTAATTTATATATGTAAAACTCCCGCTGTATTTCTACATGCAGGCATTCAATAATATTAATCATTACTCATCCTACCGTGTGGATCCCTCTTGAATTGTATGGCATTGCCCACGAAAGGCCATGACTTCGGGCCAGGAATTGCTGACATAATTCGACAAAATTCTATACGCTTCCAAGCAGCCCATGTACAGAAAATAATTGAAATAATGGCAACTAAAAGCAAAGATAGCATGTTTTCTTTAGAATAAGTTTGCCAACGACATTATAGGTAACTCCGTACAGCAGCTTATTGCTAAATATACAAGAACGCCCATCTGTATGTTTGCAAGCAAATGATGGAAGGCAAATATTGATATCTGGCTACGCTCGAGAAGATTACAAACAACTCGTCGAGTGTCGAGTTACGAGTTTCGAGAGCAACAGCTAATCGTATTGCGATCATATTTACTCTCACCAATTTTATGATTAGTTGTTATTAAATTCTGTAGTATTATCATAAATTTCAGTAAGACCTACTGTACAGTTGTCTAGAAACTACAACATTTGGTATCGCGACCATATGGACCGGTACCCTGTGAACGGGTTGTAAAGCTACGAGCTATGCTCGCCGAATAGAAACATCTTTGTTCTAATATATCTTGTGAAATATCTTTGTTTTCATTGACTATAAAACAACTGGCGTAGAGGGATAAAATAGTCGAGATGGGTACGCCCCCGAGTTAATGTTATGAACTTACTGGAATTGAATAATTATTGTTTCGCAAATAAAAATTTGCTCAAGTCCATCAAATTTTATTGAGAGTCTCATAATTGTAACACAACATTTGACTTACAATAAGCTCAGATCATGCGATCGAAGGTACGTTTGGTGTCACCTTGATTGAGCTAAGCATACTTGATCTAAAATCCACTGGAGTTGGGTTTTTTTTTCGGATTTGTTTGGGCCTGTGTCTTAGGTAAATATGGAGCTTAAAGTCATCGGATTAAATGTTCGGAAGCTTCGACAAGACTACGTAGGCAAGAATCGCCACTGAGGCCGCGTACAAGAGGTCGTTGACATGGACGCCGGAACTTGAAAAAGGCCGAGGGAGACTACCTGTTGTTGAAGGGCACCGACAAAATTTTAAACTTGTTAAAGTCCTTATATTCAGTTGCCTTTTTAGTCAAAAATGGGCCCGAGTTTGTTAATTTACAGTACCACAACGGATGTTGCTATCACTAAGGCATCTTGAAAACTGACTGTTCAATGTCATATATAATATTCTTTATATTTGAAGGGCACTTTTGTACCCCCCCCCCCCCCCCACACACACACACACCTTGGACCAGCTGCACCTCCGTTCATCATGAAATATTCCAACTTTTTGGCAGCTTTCAACTTTTTGGCATGTTCCAACAAAAACTAGCATTATAAACTGATGTCTCCATGCGATGCGAATTTTTATTGTTGATGTCGTTTTTGGCTTTGCATATTGTAAGAAAATACAACACCGCGTGTACATAGTCTGAGACTAACTGCGAAAGCTTATTATCAATGCCTGATCGATAAATAATTTCATATATTCTAGTATTATCAATAATAGCATAATATTATAGTAAATTTCTAGCAGGTGCAAAATACGCAACATGCTACGAACCACCCTCGAAGCACGACAAACTACGTACAATGACTGTATGACATCAGATCATACGATCGAAAGTACGTTTGGTGTCACCTTGATTGACCCAAGCATACTTCATCTGCAACTCACTCAACTTTTTTTTCTGAATGGTGGTGGGCATTGGGTCTTGAGTAAATACGGAGCTTAAAAGTCAACTTCAAAACCAAGCATATTAGACAACATTTAATGGTCTCAGGAACACTCTAAACAGGTTGTGAAACATGTTTGATACGCGAGAAAAGGGTCGCTTGAGGCACAAAACTCGCTAATTAGAATGCACGAGTAGCAATTTACTCGGCTGATAGCTCTCGTACGCTGTAGGTTTTAAGCCGTCTTATTTTGTGGGTAGAAGGTCGTGGCGTTTGTGCAAGAATCGCGAAAAGATCTAATACTTAACATACATAATTTTTTGATAAAACAAAAAAGGCTGCTGGTGTACAAATTTGCAGCCATTTTCTCAACCGTTTTTGTTTCAGTGTCACAGTATATTAGTGCCCTGATGTGGGCTGAGCAGCAAGTTCACTCAGGGTTGCAATGTGTCCGTTGAAGTCACCCGACATCCAGTTTGGCCGACGTGTTGTTATACATGTATAGATTATTCACAGACGTAACTCTAAAAGAGTAAGGATTATTTCTCCTGGATGAGAGAAGAATAGGAACGAAATTAAGTTAAATTTGCTAATTATTCTAGGTTAACATTGCCAATTTTCGAGATTTTTTACATGAAAAAATGAGCATGCTACAACTTTAAAGCAAATTGATAATTTTCTTTCAAAAAAACGCCATTTCAAACAATTCAATTGATGTATTAACACGTTCTAGAGCAAAGTGAAATATTCTATTTAGTAAAATTCCTGCATTTTTTTATCATTTTCTCGAATAATGGCAACACAATTGCAAAATTATTTTCTTTAAAGATAAAATGGAAATTTTAAATGGTTTTTCGCCACAAAAAAAACGTTGTTGCAAAAATGGAGTTTTTTCTGTTTAATAGGCGACGTCAATAACAACCATAAAATAACAATATTTTTATAATATGATATTCAAAATATTTTGGCACTGCAAATGCAGCACCAAAATTATGGAAATGATATGACATTCATTATTATCTAAAATATTTTGGCACTGCAAATGCAGCGCCAACATTATGAATAATTATGATATACATGGGTTAATATCTATTACATTTTGGCTCTGCAAATGCAGCGACAAAATTATGAAAATGATATAACTTTCATCAGTATCTAAAATATTTTGGCTCTGCAAATGCAGCGACAAAAATTATGAAAATGATATAACTTTCATCAGTATCTAAAATATTTTGGCTCTGCAAATGCAGCGACAAAATTATGAAAATGATATAACTTTCGTCAGTATCTAAAATATTTTGGCTCTGCAAATGCAGCGACAAAATTATGAAAATGATATAACTTTCATCAGTATCTTAAATATTTTGGCACTGCAAATGCAGCGCCAACATTATGAATGTATATGATATACATGAGTTAATATCTAGAACATTTTGGCTCTGCAAATGCAGCGACAAAAATTATGAAAATGATATAACTTTCATCAGTATCTAAAATATTGTAGCTCTGCAAATGCAGCGACAAAATTATGAAAATGATATAACTTTTATCAGTATCAATATGATATACATGGATTAATATCAAGAACATTTTGGCACTGCAAATGCAGCAACAAAAATTACGAAAATGATATAACTTTCATTGTTATCTAAAATATTTGGCACTGCAAATGCAGCGCCAACATTATGAAAATGATATAACAAGCTTTAATATCTAGAATATTTTGGCTATCAAAATGATATAACATTAATTAATAACTAAAATATTTGGGCACTCAAATGTAGCGCCAATACCCAGATATATAAACACTCCCACTGCGTAAATCAAGCACAAACTCAGGTCCTGAAAACTGTGTGATAAGTTGAATTTTATATCGACTGTGAATGATTGGACTGTCCGGCATTTTATCTCCCATTTTTTGGAAGGACGATTCCATCCATGCTTTGGCGATATAAGTTTTTGTCTTCGTCTTTTCTTTATCAGGGCTTCTCGTTGTTTGGAAACCATTCTTGTGCATTGACACGAGTTTTGCCATTAAACTTTGTGAAATAGCGTGTATTGCCATCCAAGAAGCTCTACAGACTGAATACCCTCTCACTAGGTAGGTTGTGCCATCCCTATTAAACGCAGTAGAAATAGTAATATATAATGGTTTTTCTGGCAAACAAGGTGTTTAGGATAATATGGGGCTGCAGACACACTGTCTATTTTCAAAAACACTCAGCAAATCTTACAGGTGCTATACGGAATCGATTTACGGGGCTAATAATATGGAATTTTCAGCGTGCATAGTCCAGTAAATCGCTTTAATATGATAAGGGCTTTAAAGTATGCAATTTATACATTCGCAAGCCTGTAAACTAGCATAAAATTAAGTCTGTATACTAACGCATTATTAGACGATTAGTTGTCATTTTAACGAATTGACAGATCCATTGTTAGGCGCTGAGGTAATGAGAGGCTATAATTTTGCCAATTCGTTATATCTTCTTGCCCTAGCAAACCTTCGATGACAAGTTTGAAATCTCTCATATTAAATGCAAACTACTCTCAGTTACGTTCCTGACGATTTTTGTTAAAAAAAACTGTAAAAATTTGCCCTTAACAGACGCTCCGGACACTAACTATACAAAATGTGAAACGGGAAACACGTGGATTTTGTTAAGTCGCAAAATACCTGTCATTTGAATGATCTGTTAAATAATCTAATAGCCACTGACTCTTTCCCATGGAAGATAACTGCTGAAATGAATTCCTTGCTAATACCATGTTAGGGAAGTCCATTGCACTTGTGCATTCCTTTGGGCAGCATTGTAGTGTACGTATACTAAAATTGATTCATTTAGAACAATTACCGGGTTATTTGTATTCTACTATGAAATTAATTATATACTGAATATTCATGGCAAAAAAATGTTAACGATATTTGGTCAGTTAAACGATGACGAACGGCAATATCTATACTATAGCAAAGGCGTTCTAAGCATTAGTAGCATTCACCCGCTTGAAGTATTTTCACCCGAACCGACTATATTTTTATGTATCTAAATAGCTGCGTGACATGGCCTTTCACATTGCAGATTGATTTTTGTACCGCAAAATAACATGCACTCTGTGTGCACTCTACGGTGACCGACAAGGGCAAATCGAGTAAGCGTGTATCAAAACACAAATTTATTAACGCGAACACGGATTTATTAGCGCGATCACGAATTTATTAGAGCGAACACAAATTTGTTAGGAAACACAAATTTATTAGCGCAAACACAAATTTATTAGCGACAGTGCTTAATGTCGGTTTCACAAAGTACCAGGGAAAATACATAATATATCACCATGGGGGCATTTTCTCGAGGCGATAACACGTGTGCTGCATTGTGAGTATCAGAGCAGGAATTTCATGGATCACAATGTTTTGACATTGTTGTAGCTCACGTGTTGAACAAAATTTCAAGGTCTGCTCTCAAAGTGGGCAGGCTTGTGATTACTATTGATAATAAATTAAATGTCCGTTATCAGCCACTTCTCGCTCCGCAAGCAACGAAACGTTCGCGTCTAGCCTTGCGCGTTTCGATCTCTTTCCCCGTACAAATAAGAAGCTCTTTCCTTTTCTTTCGCTGTTTTGAACGTACTCAAACGTTTTGAGACGACATACTTGTGGGCGGCTTTGACTTAGTATTACGACTTGGAATTTGGTTGACGCAAGGTTCTAGTGACTGATAATGGACCTTGATTATCAATGGTATACTGCCTGCCCAGTGCCCACGTTGAGAACAGAAGTTGAAATTTTGTTCAACACGTAAGCTATAGCAATGACACTACATAGTGATCCGTGAATAACTCCTACTCTGATACTCACAATGCATAGGCATAGCCCAGTGAGCACTTTTGTTTGCGTTAATAAATTTGTGTTCGCACTGATGAATTCGTTTTTTGATATATGCTTACAGGTTTTGAATACTGAACAAGTTGTTGAGCCTGAATGCAGCCCACAATCCGGTATAACAGTGCTGAACAATATTGTTGACAAAATAGAACAATATGGGCAGCACAACATTGTTTAATCCTCAACTCCTAATTTTTTTTTGCCGTGTAGCTTAAACCGGGATGTAATCGCTCGCTGAATTTTATTGCGATTTTAGTCTTCAGCCGAGTTGAAATTTTAGCTCGACAAACCGGACGGAAACTCAGCCCGGGCTGTAAACAATCCATGTACTCGGTGCCGCAATTTGACCCAACCAGACGTAGCTACAGACAATTATGACTTATGACTTATGTAAACGTTTTGTGTGATGCTTCTAAGACGTTTTAGTAACATTTCTAACAATTTGATAAACGCTTTAGTGACATTTTTATAATGATCTTTTCTGACATCCTAACCGCTCTATTATGAACGTTTAACGATCTGAAAAATCTGTGAACGAAATGCTAATTCGTTTTAACGATAACAAACGGATAACCAACGATATTTGAAAATGTTTTATCAGAAAATCATTAACTTTTGTTTCCTTATGGAAGTTCACAATATAAGCCTATTCAATAAATACCTTCATCGATTGATTTCAACTTCTCTGCTTTTCCTTGATGAGTTTTGTTCAGACTGACATTTACTGCTTCTACAAGTTAATAACCGACGTTGAAAACGATACATTAATTGATCCTTGTATTGTGAAACTGAGGGCACTCCATTTCAAAGTACACAAATGTGCGGTTCGTTTTCAAGACCCCATATACACTTATGGTATATAGAGCTGGATCAGGTTTAAATACTTAAACGCATGAACTTTTATTAATTGGTTATACGATTAATGTCCTATATGATTCGTATTCGATGAATCAGGTCATAACAAACAAGTAATTTGTTGTGTTTCGCATTTCTGTACCATGAATTCAATAGTTCAATGTTAAAAAAGAAATTTGGATTATCAATGTAATTTGCAACGTAAGTTGACTAATAACAAAGCTATGTAAGTAAAACACCCAATCTACTTTATGTATGACCGTATTGGTTTTGTATTTTGTCTGAACGCAAAATTTCTGATAATGTCACTCTTTTGATATCCAATCGATCTGCGGCAACATGCACAGAGCAAGTTAATAAGTTTACAGCTTGATTCTGGCGTCTATCATCCTCATAGATCGTGTGTGCGCTGGTAGGCGATTTTCAGTCATTCTGTGGTCCACAGAAATGTTTCGTGATATTTGGTCTTCTTCTCGATCAACATGTGTGTTACGCGTCCATGTAAAAATGCACAAATTTTTGCTCCCCGTTGGACTAGCATCCTTTCATAAATGTGCCTTGCTTTGCAATGTTTTTGTTTGTTTAAATTTAGGTAAAAAAATGTACCTTTCAAGGGACAACAGTCTTCGCGAGTTTTCCCCGAGTTCGACGATTTAGGTGCTTGTTCCACATGTGAATCATTTTGTGACTCTAAAAGATGTTGTATAAACTAGGAATAAGAATGCACTACAAAAATTTCAGAATTGTCAAAATCCTACTTATCAGTTTTTATACTTTGATCGCGACTCTCAAACTACACATATACAGAAGCATCTACTCAGTTTGTGAATGCATAAAATTTCTCTTAATTGTAGTTATTTAGTTCCATTTAAGCAACTTGAATAAAAGTGGGTACACGTGCATGTATTGTAAAATGAAATTAGGTTAATGTTCGCGATCGGTTATGTATTGGGCAACACAGGTCATCATTCTATGAACGTTGTATGTTCTTACCTTCTGCATCGCATTCATCACTTGAGCAAACAATTGGGGTGAAACCAAAGTCGTCATCAAAGACCGTTGAATCTAATTCAGCTTCTTCGTATGTCGTAACACTTGATTCAAGGACTTCACTGCAGCTCTCGACGTCAATATCTACCTCTAACAGGTCACTCGTGGCCAGTGAACTTTTACTGCTAGGACTTGTGAACGGCGTTAACGAAAGTTGGCTGGCTTGTTCATCCATGTCTGGTTCCAGCAGATCACTCGTGTTTAAGTCCATACTGGACTTAAAGCACGCTTGATGGATTGCAAGATATAAAATACATCTAATTTAGCCAACAGTTGCCAGAGTTTTTGCTTTCTACCAAGGTGCTGTGTTGCACTCAGTTTGCCACAATTATATCAATCATCATCGTGTTTGTTATTTCTTTTCTGCGGGAAGTTGTCAAACATCCCGGGGTGTGCTTTCGTTAAAAATAGGAACAAATTATCCATTTTTTCGGCGTCAAAGATAACGGGAGGGTACTTATTGTTCACCTTACAATGAAATTTAATTATTCTTTAACTTTCCTTAACAAAATTTTAGCGACACATTTGGGCAAAACTAAAAGCCCTTTTAAATTTCCCAAACTCGCAATTTTGTAGGCTGAATATGTGGAGTATGCTATGATCAACAAACCTGCCAAAACACAAAATATATAAAGGACATTACATAGTACGTGGCGCGAACATATGAATATTGTATTTTCTATTATTTAATCAAAACAATATTTGACTTACTCACTGCGCTCGTTCCTAAAATATTGATTTCAACACGATATTCTTTTCATATATGGTCAGAAGTCGGAACTAGAACACACATAAATCCCGCGGAAATACGCACAAGTTTTTCATGTGTTACATATTTTTTCACTGGTAAAAATATGGAAAATACAAGTTTTTTTAGTTTTCAGTAAAACACTCATAACCATATAATAAGAGCAAATATTTACCGCCTGGTGGGGAGATTATTGTTGACAAATATTTTCTTGGCCGGCAAGACCTACATCGTCAACACGGTAGATAGTGTTGACATGTGCCAGAGCACATTACATGCCGCCACACCTCAAATCCGTTAGATAGCCTTGCCACCTCTTTTGTTTTTGCAAAATAAAATTCGGATAGTTGCTTCTCTCTGCTCATTCCGTTCGAGCGAGTATTCGGGGTACGTTCAACTTAGTTGCCTTATAGCTGGCAAGAAAATATAGCTAACTGCAAACGCAATGCCATCAAAAAGAACTAGTACTCCGAAAAAGAATGTTGAGCGACACGACCGCGCAAAATGGTCGTTCGTACAGAGTGACGAAGGTATTTTTATTGAAAAGTGCACAGGTCGTGCAAAGAGCAATGACTAAGAACTCTCTGCCGTTAACGACATTAGCGCAAGTAAAACAAAAAGCGAATCATTAAAGGTAAGAAAAATTGACATGTTGCATCGTTTTTATTGCATTTGTAATGGGAAGTAATTATGCTGTTATTATCGTTAAATCTTACACTTATTGTCATGGATTCTCACAAAAATTACTCATTTTCCTGACATGATTTTGAGACTTCCAACAAGCACCCGTAGTCTGAGATAACTATACACACGTTACCTTTTTTTATCTACCATGCCTTAGTACGAGCTTTGTGTTTATGCAGCAAGGAAGGCATATAAAATTTAAAGGAGATTTGCATGAATGTACTTTATGATCAGACTTCGTTTTCATTGTTCTTTATACTACTACGTAACTTCCTTCTTATCGTTTTTAATGTAAAATGTGTTTTTATGTCGACATTTTGATATTAGTTCGCTCCATTTATTTAGCTGTTTTAGCAAGCTGGCACTGTTTGCATTTATAATGCACAGTTTTTCGGTAACGCACAGGTTACAGCGCTTTGCCCTGTTGTTATAGGCTTTCGCTCGGGCGATCGTTGACCACTCAATATTGTAATCTTTGTTGTTGCTCTTTAAATACTGAGTATATAATTAGTGCGCTGCCTTGCTCGCTTGCTTTATACTCCCTCGTTACGGCATGCAAATGGAATGGATTGCAATATTATTGTGCATAAATTAACAGTAATACTTATCTTTACAGAACTGGACAGCAGACAATGTAAGCCATTTTTTAAAGCTAGTCAGGGGAACAATCTCAGAAACAACGTGATGGAAGCAAGATTCATTTTATTTCCTGTGACCAACCCCGTAGATCTCATGGTCAGGCAAATGGATATGATTGGAAACGTGTTGCAACAATTGGAGTTGGTGTGGGAAATATTCTATTATCACAACTCAGAAGCAATTCTAAAAAGGTATTCTAAAAGTAGAACAATATTTTTTTGGAGGAATTTAGGTTTGAATACATTAAGATATGCATGAAATGTGAACAGGAAATCTTAACCCTGGGGAAGTGTGCATTACAACACGTTTATCACAAAGCAGAGACGTAGCTAGCAATGGTTCTCTACTTTATAGAGCGATGTCTTCCTACCTGCTCAACGTGGCCATTTGTAGTCACTAAGACATCAAAATGTATAAAAACGACAACCTTACTTTCCTGTCCTGAGGATGCAATAGCAAAAGAAAAAGACACTGGTATTTCTTATGGTCAACAAAAGCCCATCAAACTATACGAGAGTCTCTCAAGGCAGATGCTTTATCCTATGTCATTGTCTCATTGACGCTTGCAGTGGCGTGGGATCTTGTGGAGTGGCATGTCAAATGACAAGAAGAAAATGTATTATCATTGAAAAATCTGAAGTCAAAGCGAGGTTAATTACCCAAAGATTGAAACAATGACTGCACTAATAACAGTAGCCGATCGAAGTAGAGTCATAGAAACATTTAGTTATCATACGTTCAAATGCAGAGTCAAAGTTTTCGCTGCAAATGTAGAGCCAAAGTTGTCGCTGCAAATGCAGTGCCAAAGTTGTCGCTGCAAATGCCGAGCCAAAGTTGTTGCTGCAAATGCAGAGCCAAAGTTGTCACTGCAAATGCAGAGCCAAAGTTGTCTCTGCAAATGCAGTGCCAAAGTTGGCGCTGCAAATGCAGAGCCAAAGTTGTCGCTGCAAATGCAAAGCCAAAGTTGTCGCTGCAAATGCAGAGCCAACTGAAGTTGTCGCTGCAAATGCAGAGCCAAAGTTGTCGCTGCAAATGCAGAGCCAAAGTTGTCGCTGCAAATGCAGAGCCAAAGTTGTCGCTGCAAATGCAGAGCCAATGTTGTAGCTGCAAATGCAGAGCCAAAGTTGTCGCTGCAAATGCAGAGCCAAAGTTGTCGCTGCAAATGCAGAGCCAAAGTTGTCGCTGCAAATGCAGAGCCAAAGTTGTCGCTGCAAATGCAGGGCCAAAGTTGGCGCTGCAAATGCAGAGCCAAAGTTGTCGCTGCAAATGCAGAGGCAAAGTTGTCGCTGCAAATGCAGAGCCAAAGTTGTCGCTGCAAATGCAGAGCCAAAGTTGTCACTGCAAGTGCAGTGCTAAAGTTGCCGTTGAAAACGCAATGTACTTTACGAAGCTAGGGGGAAAATAGAGCACCGTTTTAGCAACTATTTTTTACGTGTTGCAAGAAATGAATGTAGCATGTAATATTGGTAATGACAAAATTACACTTTCTGGACAAATATCACTGTATTTACAATAATTGACTTTGACATTTTTTCTCGTTCCTGATTCATTCTATATTTTGTAAAAACTGAGTTATTTGTCAATGGTTCAATTTGGCTTGTCATGTATATTTGTGGACAATTATTTCAAAATATTTACATTTCTTCCATGACATCTTATAGCGTTGCCAGAATGCAATAAAATTCTAATTATTGGCAAGTAATTAACAAAATTTTCTGCAAAAACTAGGGAAAATTGTACCATTTTGCCAGAAATTTGGAAAATAGAATATTTCACTTTGCTCTAGAACGTGTTTATTATAGTAATACAATGTTGCATAAATTGATTTTGCAAAACTTGAGATTTAAATTATGCATCGACAAGAAATCTTTCAAGTATTTACAAACCTTAATCATTGCCATCCCCGTACCCAGAGTCTTAAACCTACGTCTGGCGCTGGTTCAGGCTGGTCACGTGATACCCTAATATCTGGAATGTTTTAATTGGCCCCCACTTTATTTCATTAGGAAGGGGTGGTAGAGTGGCTTATGCATTTTCCGTGTTCAATGAATATTTTCTCAACAAAGAAATTGGTCAAATTGCAAAGAAAGCGCTCATCAAAAATTGCACTTTTGCTGTCGGGGTCACTATTGTCTCTAGATGAAAGCTCAAGCGAGTGTCGAGTTTCACTTGAAGCACAAATGTGGTTCAGATTTCATAAGATTGCGCAACGCGCAATGTAAATGTCGAAGAGAAATTAATCCTGTAATTTTGGATTTGGGGTCGTATTGACGGCTTTTGCAGTCTGTATACGATAACTGATACCAAAGAACGCATTTATTATTGAGAGCCAGGATTTATATTCTTGCAAAATATGTGTGGAAATACATAAAAAGAACTACTGCAAGCGACAGCAAAATTTGTTAACAAATGTCAACTGTGCATCTCTGCGACCAGGCAATAAAAAACATATCAGGGCGAGGAGATACATCAATATTATCAATATATATTGATATACGTGTATCGTATTTTTAACAATAGAATTTTTGAGTTGATCCAATGTTGCATCTACTATGCACTATGTCTATTTCATTTTCATAAACTGGATTCATATTGATTTGACACTGCAGAGAAAAACGAAAAAATCGCAACTTCGGGCTCCAAGACCGCCGCTTTACAATTGAGATATCGAGTCAACTGGGATTGGTAGCGAGTCTTATCCAATTTGAGTAATTTCGTGAAATAATTTTATCAAATATTTTCGTGATGACTTAACACGCTTGTCTTTGTGGACGCGCAGTGTTTCTATTTCTAATTCTATTTCAGAACCATCCTCAGGGATATGAAAAACTGGATTCATATTAATCTGACACTGCAGAGAAAAATGAAAAATTCGTCGTCTCGAGCGAGATTTGAGCTCGCATCTTCGGGTTTCTGGACCGAATGAATCCAGTTTTTCATATCCTTGAGGATGGTTCTTTAATAGAGTTGAAGCACTGCGCGTCCTCAAAGACGTCACGAAAATATTTCGTGCAACGGTGTGCACAAGATCTAATGAAATAATTCAGAGGTCATGAATGTATATAATATAAACGAATAATGCAACAATGAGAGCCCATTTTAATGTCTTTTATATTAAAGCAAACACGACAACGAAAAATATCAGACTTAATATAAACTTACGATCGCGTGCCGATGCTAGTTGCCAAAGCCCTACTTATCAAACTGCCAATGACATACTCATGCTTTTGGAGTTCAAACGCTGACAAGAAATACGAAAAAAACCCGAGAGAAAAAGACATAATTTCAAACCAGAAAATTTATGTTATTTTTCGCAACCATTGCATCTCGCTCCCTTCATTTTAGATGCATCGCTTGTATGTGGAAGCTTGTGATTTGACACTTTCCTCCACCCAACTGAGCAATAGATTTTTAAAAGAGTCACGTGACCAGCCTGAACTAGGATCTTTGCCGCAGCGTCGGGCAGGGTTGAATCGTTCCGTTTTAGGTCTGTGCAAAGGCTACCATGTTGTTAGTAAGGAAAGAGGAGTGCCGATTGCCACTAAAAAAATGTCGCGACGAATGTCATGTGTTAGAAGCGCTGGGTATGTTTTCCGTAAAGTCTGCTTAGTCACAGACATTTGAATTTTGAAGTATTCTTGTATGAAAAAATCATTCTTCTTGCTGTCTAGAGAATAAACTGATGGAATACTTACAACTTTTATACCAAGATAATATAGCTTCATAGTTTCATATTCAAAAAACATTTCTATTGTATTAAAACTAGCAAAAACTACTTTAAACGTCCAGCGACAGGTTTATAAGTTAAGTCCTTGTTCACAGTGTTAAATTATTGATTATCAATGCTGCCAAATGTCTTACTATTTTACTTTTTAAAGAGAGAGGTATTCCACCCAGCGTGCGATTTTTGTTCGAAAACGTGAAGATCTCCAGGCTGCATGAAGTACACACAGATTGCACATACGTCTGCATGTTTCTTATGTTAGTGCAACTTAATGTGTTGATATTAGCAGGTGATGTCAATAGCGACTCATTCTTTTTGCCAGTATATAAGGCTACCGGAAAGCTTATTATTTAAGGGGGTTAATCCTAGAGGGGGGATTAGGCCAAAACTAACACTTTAATTGAAGAAGGCTGAATATATTCCATCATCCTTTCAGAATTTTATGGTCAAAGGCCACTAGGCTAGATTTCAGCTCTCACATTAATGCGAGAAGCATATTAAATGAATTGTCATCTAGATGCTTGTTGTGTGCTGTTGTTGGTATATTTACTGATTAATCATTCAATTGCTTAAAATTATTGGATTATTAAATCGATAGCATTTAGGACTAACTTGTCAACATACACCACTACATAGTAGAATGACAAAATTAGTGGCATTAACCTAGTGGTGACCAAGAGAATTTGCATGGTGTTTAGTTTCAAACTCCATGAATTGTAATGCAAGAGCTTTCTCTCAACTAACTTATTTTATTGCATGACTTTGTCACATTTCTGATTAATTAATTTACATAGATGGCTTTCACTTTGTCCACTTGAACAGAAAGCACTTCAACTTCTACAATATCAACATACATACTTTAATCTTCTTGCTTAATTATAAAGTCTTTATAACATCAAATGAATATTCTTTCTTTTCGGACAATTTGACGGCAGATTAGAATGCTTGGCATATTTCATTGTGAAAACAACAAAGTAGTGCATTCGTTGGGTAAAAAACTCCACCCCAAGATAAACGTGGCCAACGCCCTTTCTTGTGCTTCCATGTGAGATTTCTGTAAATCAAGCAATGCATTTGTCTGAAATCTTATAGCCATATCCTCAAGTTATTAAAGAACATGTGCCATTAAAGTACTGTGAACAATTCCCACTATAGTATATCTCCTGAAGCTTTTCTTGAGAATGACTATACATTATTCATTTAATTTGTTAACCGTGATCTTGGTACAACTCAAAACAAAATTGACAGAAAATGTTTGAAGATGTCGCAAATTTGATTTCCGTGTATACTGTATTAACCTTTGACATCTATATTGGAATTCAGATGCACATATACGTGATGTATTTGATTAGGAAGCCCCTCAGATTACTCAGAAGATTAAAAAAAACATTCCATATCAACTTGACCAAATTTAGCCTTGCTATTAGTGTGACAAAACACTATACACAGTATAGAGCAAAATATATATTATTTGTGATTCTCGCGCTGGAATTGTTTCATTTTAATTGCGTTTTTTGCGTTGAATTGCATTTAGCGAATAATATCTCATAACTAACCTTTCTTCTAGAAGTACTAGCTATAGAATACCTTGAAAAATCTTAAAATAGCGTCAATTTAAGTTTCTAGCATGAGTAGCTATAATCATTCAGCCAACTCTTAACTGCCGCCATTCGTCACGATTCTCTGCAGTGACTAATCAGTATCCTCCTACGTGTGTTATTTTAACCATCAGTAGCCGATTGGCGTGAGGACACGGTTAAAATGCCATTTAAGGTGGTCCCTACAGTTGCAGGGTAGATATATCTATATAGATCAGTGTAGAGCTTAGCCGACCGGCAAATGTTTTGAAATGAACGACACATGAATTTTTTTTGAGGTTTTTCTACGGCGAAATCACCAAGTGTTCCGTACATGATAAAAAATTTGTGAAATCTAAACAGTATGTATGTTTTCAACTGTTTTTTTCTGTTTTCCGACCGCGTTTCGTAAGCCTTTACGTTTAGATCTTTCCGAAATGTTTTTCGTATGTCGAGTCCAAATTTTACACGTCAGCAATGATTTTATGGATTTTAGCCTTGATTATCCGCTGTTTCCTTCGGCGGATTTTTTTAAAACTACGTCCAGTTGTTATACTATATCTAAGGTAAGACATATTCGAATTTAAAAAAATCTACAAATACGTTTCTCCGCAATCGAAATCCACGAGTATATCAAAATCTGAATTATAAACCTTATAAATCTTTTTTCTTTATACATCAATAAACAAATACAAAAATTTGACCGGAGAAAATAAGATCGAAGAGAAAGAAGGTTATTGTTTTATTCATATTGAAAGTTATTGTATTATTCACTGTGAAATTAAGCATTAAAACTGCAAAAAATAGAACGATATAGTTACCATAGCAACGCTTATTTTGTTTTTATTTTTCTATATATGCACATCAAAGACCTTGAATTCATATCTTTCCTGAAAGAACGCACATTGCCCTGTTTCAAGTGTGGTCAGTACAAATTTCGTTGCTGGCTGATGTGTCTTGAAAAGCCTAACATTTTATTCTACTTTAGGGAGTCACCTTAAGTGTGAAAACCATGCTTCTATAGTAGAATTCTAAACAACCCCCACTCCTCTATCTTTACAGGGCATGAGATGCGTAAAGACAAAAACTTCAAAGACGCCGACACAAGTAAGATTACTGGTCAGTCCTTATACTGTGGCTCAATGTTATCAACAACGTCCAAATTCGGCGCCATTGTATCATCCCGTCATAATTGAAATCGCTATGCATAACAGCCAGAGAGAAGGCCCAGACATCAAAACGTACTTTTAAAAATATTTATTGAAAACCACGAAAAGAAACTAAATATTGACATTAGTTACTTAAAGGTTAACATAAACACTTTTGTAGCTGTAACGTTTCCAATACCTAATTGAATGGCAAATATCAGCCCAGCTGATATTAATATTACGGATTTCTTTTACGTCGCTTAAATTTGAGGACACATTATATTTTGATCTTGCTGGTAAACAATAAAACATCAAGCTTTAATTTTAAAGCCAAAAATAGAAATGATTTATCAAAAAGTGTTTTTAACCTTTTAGTTTTAAACGAATTTAATAATTCCATACATAACACTAAATTTTCTCCACTTCAGATCAATATTCCCACTTTTTATATTATCATAGGTCATGATTTAACTAATTAAGATCGCGAGCAGCCTAATTTTAGCTGAATTCATATGGACGTAATTTTTTTTCTTGTTTGAAAGTAAATGAACAGGCGGACAGAAAAATTGGAAGGGAAGAAACGAATATGTTTCTCCAATATCGCTCTTAATTCACTAGCGACATTTTAATTGCCCGGGAATTATTCGGTAAAAATGGCCTCGGAAATATATATAAGTCGGCTGTGTAAATTTCTTAGTAAGAATATTTAATATTGTTCCTTATACCAGAATTGCAACAAGTAACCCCTCATTCGTTTTATGGCTTTTTTAATAATTTCTCAAACATGGAAACACAATACATGAATAAGCTATTCTTTTACGTTTGGTAACCAAAGACGTCTGGCACAGACGAAACAAAAATTACTTTTTCCTCGAAGAATAAACATACTCCTCGATAATTCGTTGAACTTCAAGTGGCATCACACAGCCGTTAGAATCGTCACTTCAATACTCTTTATTTAGAAAGCGGGAATCGATCTTTTAATTTCTTTAGAACATTGAGTGCTTCGGCGCGTAAAACTTTGTTCTTCCAGAAGAAAATCAAAGAGTTAAATGTCGAATTCATTGAGACTGCAATACCTGACCAATAAAAGCCTAACTTGGTGTCGTTCGACGCAGATGTCTGGGCCAAACCTAGTGCAGTGTAGAAGATTAATGGGATAGACAGTAACAGGAGACAGGCTACTGCGAGTAAGCACGTTGAAATGCTTTTCAAGTTGATCCTTTGTCGTACATCGGGCGATACTGCGTTATAACGACGTGCTTTCCTAGAAATCTTGAACAATTTGTAGTTGGCGGGAAGGGGATGACCATGAAAATAACCCGAGAGAAAAAGACATAATTTCATTGAGTGCTTCGGAGAGAAAAAGTCATAATTTCGGGAAGAGGATGACCATGAAAATTGCTAAACCCATTGGAAAGGAAATCAAGAAATCGTTTGTGGAGAATATTACTATGACGGCGTGGACAATGGACAATATTACGAGTAGTATCAGCAGTCTGCTTCTGGTTACAGATGTGTGATGAAAGATCGGATAGCATGCCCCGAAATATCGTTCCACGTTCATGACGATAAGGGCGACTAATGAAGAACCGACAAAGATATTACCAAAGTGATTGTAAATGTCCAGCTTCTTTAAAAACTCGTGTTCCTCGTTAAGCCAGGATACTAGATAAATCGTTATTATCGGAGATTTTACCACCACTGCAGCTAAGTCGAGCATTGACAAAACCATGATCATGAAATTAGACAATTTCTTCCGAAGATGGGACGATATGGCAAAGCTGACCACTACCAAAATATTTAAAAATATTCCACATATAGCAAAAATGATATTCAAACCCAACATTAACATTAACTGGATTGATGCTTGCCTATTCATCGTTCAACAATTGAATTGTCCTTGCGAGGCTTTTCTGTTAAAGCTTTGACTCTGTTTAGGCGTTTGATAAATAAGCTTCTTACGTATATTTTGATGTATTTATATATTCGTCGGGCACAAATATTCTAAAATTTGTCGTGTAAATATTTATTGAACTGTTATTAAGAAAGCAGACGCCGGACTGCAAGGAAATAACGATTTGAGGTGCTGTAGCGCATTTATTCTATATAAACAAAAATCATTTGTCCGTCAAGTTTTAACATAAGCACGACGAAATTTGCAAGCGCGTTACTGTTGCGCGAGGGTCGAATTTATTGGTAAAAAAACAACGTTGTACGGCACTATAAATAATTTTGAGGTTTGTTCACCTGCTAATACAGACTCATTGCATAATTCCCATTTGTAATTATATTAACAAGAAACATGTTTTCTTGTAGCCGGGAAAATTTCTAGTTGCTTCTAATCGGTCTTTTTATTCGTGATCCAATAGCACAGAAAAATGGTGGTCGCTGAACTTTGGATGCATGCTGTGCATCGTATTCTCGCTTTCGATAATTTTCCCGCATTCTTTTGATTGGTTTAAATTTTGATAGGCTGGCAAATCGAGGCCTATATTTTCGGTTTAAAGCGTTTCAAGTGAAACAGCCAAAAATTGTTCTAGCCCTTTTGACTTTACTTAGTTAATTTCAACATATATCTGCCAAGAAACACGAATTTTTTTTGTCGACTAGTATGGTTTACTATGGTTTAATTAGCTACATCGACGTCATAACGTACAAATTAATTTAGACGAATAACCGTCTGATAGTATAATCTGATTTTACATTCGTAACATTCATAAATGAGACAGGAGGGTGGAATATTGAAATCGAACAAGCAAAATTGTTTCGCCAAGCTGTTCCTTACGGAAAGTTCACCCATATTTATCAAAAAAAGAATTTCATATATGTGAAAAACAGCTACAGAAGAATTTCTCATTTCATTATTGCCTAGAAGTAACTTAACACTTGCGCTGCAAATTCATAATAGAAGAAGTTAAACCTAAATCATTAATTTTTATTGGAAGGAAAGATGATATATTATGACTCCTGTCAGTGGCGGATCCAGGGTAAGTCAAAATAAATTATAGCAGCTCAATTTTAAATTCAAAATAAATTTATAACAATGTCATAGGTTAAGAATTTCAAAAGAATAAAATCTAACCAATGAAGTTGCTTTGAAGGTATTTCAAAATGTAAATATATCATACAATGAGCTGTGGTAATTTATTTTGACTTACGCTCGATCCGCCACTGACTCCTGTCGCTATCTTAATATGTTTTTACGTACCTATAAACGGCAAGTGTATTTACTCGGGTTATGTTCATGGACATACATTGAATTATGTCCACGATTTGTCAATTGGAAATCGGCCTTTGTTAGCCTAATTTCTAATTGGAATTCAAAAACTCCTAAAACTAATACTCAAAAAATCGATGAATTATAATATTATGTTAGTTGAATACACACGACAATACTTATAAACATCCTATAATTTACTTACACAATGCTCGAATCTGAATCGAATGATTAATTGACATTGATGTTAGACAGTTTTGTTTCAAAGCTCGTAACAATGTAAACTCAGATGTATTTACCCTAATGTGTCTAATAAACAGCATATCCATTTCAAACATTATATCTACATACACTTTGATTGTATTTAGGCATACACCTTTTAAGGTGTATGCCTAAATACAATCAAAGTGTATGTAGATATAATGTTTGAAATGGATATGCTCTTTTTGCTGTTTGAAATGGATATGCTCTTTATTTGCATATTCAGTGTGTAATGATGACTATCACGTGGAACTAATGACCTGACGTATTAGGGGTGACTATAGCTATATCACTTTTAAAACCTGTCTCCGAGGGAAAGCTTTTCTTGAAATGAGGCTAGCCCCTAGCGTCTTTATCTTTTTCTTACAGTCTGGCCACAGTGATCCAGCGCTTCACCTTTCTCGTAATTTATTTTGTCACAAAGTTAAAGATACTCTCAGGATTTGAAGTAAAAAAAAACAGGAAAGTTTTTACTTTGTTTGCAGTTGCCCGGCAACCTATACGTTAAGCTGGCACGCATAAGCATATTAGTTAAAACTATGCTTATGTGTGCCAGCTTAACGTATAGGTTGCCGGGCAACTGCAAACAAAGTAAAAACTTTCTTGTTTTTTTTTACTTCAAATCCAGAGAGTATCTTTAACTTTGTGACAAAATAAACGAGAGAGGTGAAGCGCTGGATCACTGTGGCCAGACTGTAAGAAAAAGATAAATTAAAGACGCTAGGGGCTAGCCTCATTTCAAGAAAAGCTTTCCCTCGGAGACAGGTTTTAAAAGTGATATAGCTATAGTCACACCTAATACGTCAGGTCATTAGTTCCACGTGATAGTCATCATTACACACTGAATATGCAAATCATGGCAACCCAGGAGCAGTTGCTGCTTTGCAAATTACAGTGCCAAGATCAAAGTATATTATTGTAATAACACTTCGTTACGGAAACACGGAATCTACGCTAGACCACAAAAAGTTTTAAAAATGACTTCCAGAGATAAAACTCGTGCTTCAGCCAAGCGAATATTGGTGTTCTTTAAAGATGATAAAAGCACCTGCATTCTTGGTACGAAGTTTGTCAAACGAATCACGGACGGCAGCAACAAATTGGCAGACGGTGCACAAGTAATGGTTGACTACGAAGGGAAAGAATACCAGGCAGTCATTCTCAAGCTTCATGGTAGGTTATTCTAAAGAGTATATTTTGTTCTATAGAGTATGTTTTATACATGTCAAATTTTCACTCAGGGTCAACCATATCTGTATCTAATTTAAATTTTCTTAACTAAAAAGACGATCTGACAATTCTCAGTCAGTATGAGACTGAATTTTTGGAATGCCAAGAGAACGACCAGCCTCCAGCACAACCTGAGCAAAGCGAGAAAGAAAACTTCTGAAGGCCAACCCAGCAAAAAGGAAACCGGACGATGCTAAAACCGAAAAGGCGAAGAAAAAGCAAGAAAAAAAGGTAACTGAGCTGGGACAATAATTTGTTTAAGTTCTTAACTGACATCAGCTGTATTTTTTTTAGAATGCCAAAACATAAATGGCGCAATGTCGTTGTTAAATAAAGGAGATTTTGGGGAGTTTTCGGTAAATACTGTGTCTCCTAAACGGCGCGAAGCGCCGTTCCGGGCACAAGCCCGGGGCGAGGGTTACTAATTTCGCACTAGCGGAGCTCAAAGTCGTTGGTCATAGTAGTTGGGTAGTAAGATTGGTATGTCATGACGTCATCCTCACTGATCTCAACAATATGGTGGACTATCATGAATGTCTAATACTGATTGGCTAGATTTAAAATTTATTGTTGATTGATTAATCACGAATTCAACTGACAGCAAATGTCTATAAAATTTGCTTTTTGCACTACAATATTTTGTATTTTTGCAAAAAGATTTGGAAACTCTCACAACCAACCAAGAGTGATCATTTATGATCTCAAAAATATGGCGGACTATCAGGAGTAGCAAACACTTAAGGCATCCAAAAAGGCGAGAACTGAGACGAAAACGACTGCGACAAGACTCTTGAAGAAAGAAGAATTCAAGGAAAATACAGAGAAGCGCTAAAAATTGACTATGGCGTGAAACACAAGGCAAGTTTGTTGATAATGCGTATTAATACTTATGTTTTAATGCTTTATAAAGGCCGGCGTAGCCGTACTTTTGCAATGGCTGGAGTATTCACTGTTTAAACTCCAGAGTAAGTTTATGTTTTATAAATGCAAGACTGTCTTCTTATTACTGTATGTCAAAACATTTTACATCTACACGCATTTTACATCTAAAACAATATGAGCGAAGATGCAAAATGGGCTTAAAACGGTTTATTTCAAACCCAAAGTTTATGTTAAAAATTTAGTTTCGTAAATATTTCAAAACGTCTAATGTAATTAATAGGTCGTATTTTATACCAAATTAAAGCTTACATTAGGCGTAATAACATACTGATAAAAAAATTTTGTGCAATTTAAGGGGGTCCAACAGTAAATAATTTCAAAATTCATCGATTTTCAAAAATTTTAAAAAATATTGTTAACGGCGTTCTCTAAGCATATCCAAAATTTCAAACAGCAAAATGAATTATAAAAGGAGAAATTCAGCAAATTCTACACCGTGTTAGGGTAAAACCAAGATTTTACCCAGAGCAAATAATGGTATGCAATTGGTATACTCTATTGTGTCCTTTTCCATAGCATTGTTCGATTAATGTTATTCTAGTGCATGCAAAAACTTTAAAGCAGTTTTTCTCAAATTGCCGAAAACCACCAATCGCCATTATTGCATGCGCAATATCTCAAGAAGTATGTAAGCTATTGACTTCAAAATTTCAGTGTGTGTTCTGTGTTACATTCTCTTAAAGATGAACCAGAATCATAAAAATATTTGCAATAGCATGCAAGTTATGATAGTCAGTATCATCTCAATAATATCTAGTTTCAATATTTTGTCCGCAAAAATATTATTTTTACCTCAATCACCATAGTTCTGGTTCATCTCCAAGAGCATGTGATATACCATTAAAATTAAGTTATTTTAGATTTTTATCATTCATAGTTGTTGAGATATCATGTTTACAAATACATGGATTTTTCACCATCAGGGAGTAATTAACATGGTAACCATGGCAATGGTAACTTTGAAAAACTTATTTTTATGTTTGTGGTACCATGTCCTAACACCTGACCAAAGATGAACTGCATAGCATTAAAACACACAAAAATTTTTTTTTAGTATTGGACCCCCTAAAAAATGATATTTTGTAATTTTGAAAAAATATACAGAGAGAATAACAATTGTCGCGTTGCTATGACAACAACCTATCGAAGTACTTCATGTAATTTGAAAAATATAGTTGCATGCTCTTAGTTAGTGGCGAGGGACTGCTGCACGCATGTATTTCTAGTATTGTATTAATTAGGTTATTCAACACTTTATTTTGTTTTAGATTATTACAATTGAAGATGAGATGCCAACCAAGGAAGAAAACCAAGACCAAATAGGACCTGCTGATCTTGAACAAGGTGCTAAACCAGGATGCAGTAAATTTCTCAATCCAGTAGAACAGATCAAGGTGGAAAAGGCTACTACCAGAATATAAAAAAGAAGAGGGAATAGAAAAAGCCATTCAAACTGAGATGGTAAACATTGACACTGCTGGAATCGGTCCATGTAACTCTGTGTGCAACGATGATGGCAGTGTACTTAGTAACAAACCTAGTAGCTGTTGTAGACCTTAGCTTCAGCCTAAATTAACTTCTCCTGACCCCATTCATCCTTGCGACATTTCCCCCCACAAATACACCACCTCTTTCTACATCTGTTAATTCAATTAGTTTACTTGAAAATTATATTTTGCCTGTTGACCATACTTCAGAGCTTTCTACATCTGATACTTCAGCTACTGTAATCTCTTAACATTTCATCTACACTACCAAATCCTACATCCGAGTCATCTATTGCTTCTTTAAAATCTACTCCATCATCTATTCCCACATCCCATGCACTAACCATTCCTCCATTTTGATTGAACAACCCTTCAAGTGCAATCTATGAAGACACTTGCAAAGAAAGTACATCACTGGGGAATTATGCAAAGAACCTTGCGCTTAAATTATTTGAAAATGATGAACTTGCAGGCAGTAATTGTGCTGGTGTGACAGGAAAGCGGTCATTGGCAGCAGATTACCGAATGCAACTAGTTAAAGATGCTGTGTTCAGGAAATACTTTGTTGATGACAAAAAGCAATTTTGGGCTGCTTGCCGTAAGGCTGTTGATTGTGCCATAAGGCATTTAAAATAACTTCATGTTCTTTAAAGAAAACTTTATATAGTCATGTGATTTGTATATATTACTGTTTGTAATTACAGCGCCTTTCGTAATTACGCGGCCACGACAAATTTAGTGCCAGTCTGAAACATGCGTTTTGGCTGCCGTCAATTCGGATTCTCATCGGTAGTTATCGTAATCTTGATTGACGGCAGCCAAAACGCATGTTTCAGACTGGCGCCAAATTTTTCGTGGCCGCGTAATTACGAAAGGCGCTGTAAATGTTTAATAAAATATTTATCATAACAATTGTTTTATGTTATCATTTTATCTCACTTTGGAGTATGTTTCTAGTTAACCAATAAGAAGCAGTGCACACCAATGAACGTTCTATTATTTGTATGTGCATAATTTCCCACTAGACAGGTAAAATCATCTAATCTAAGACCAGGTTGTTATAATACAGTATGCTTCAAAGAACATTTTAGGCATCTTCATGAGTGATATAATAATATACATGCCAACATGCCTGTTCGGTGTTACCTAAAGTTGCTAAAAGGTCATTACTGACCTGAGTAAAAATTTTAGAAAACAACTTATTTGTATACGAATACATATATTTTTTGCAAATAAAGCCATCAAAATCACTGCAATGCATACATTTTTTTGCATGTTTGCATGTAAAAGTTGCAAATTGTGTATTTTTTAGAACTTTTATTGGCCAAAAATACCCAAAAATGTGTTGATGATTCGACATGAACCCAATAAAAGAGCTCGCAATCACATTGAGTCCTGAAATCATGGACGGCAGCTACAAATTAGCAGACAGTGCATTGTTTAAAAAGATTATTATAATCACTTTTTACAGTTTTGTCCAACGTTACAAATGTGTTTATCGAATTTAGCTAATCTACCATGACTATATAATTTAGGACTCTGTTGAGCCACCTTTACTAGCAAGAACAGCTGGTATTACCTTGTGCACATGTTGAATGTATTTCCTGCATGTTTCTGGTGAAAGGCTACTCCAATAGTCAAAAATTCCTTTGACGAGCTCTTCCTAATTTGTTGGCTTGTTATGCTTTCTTATGTGGTGCTTGAGGTTGGCCTATAGGTAGCCCAGAGAACGCTGCATACATGTTTTTATTCGCGTGGCGCTCGTGACTCATTGGTTTGATACAATGTCATTATATTAAACCAATGAGTCGCGAGCGCCACGTGAATAAAAGCATGCAACGTTCTCTGGGCGACCTATGGTTAGCCCATATATTTTCAATCGCATTGACATCCTACAAATGAACAAATAAATAAATTAAATGAATTTACCCAGCTGGTCAATGCCACATGATTCTTTGCCATTTAACCTGGTCAATGTTGCATGATTCCTGTAAAGCTTCTTAATATGTAAAACCAACTGGTGTTAGACAAATAAACATTTGGGTATATTCCGAGCACATTTATGAGCCGAGAAAACTCTGAAAACCCTTACATGGACCATCAACTAGGGCATTATTTTGTCAACCTAGGTATTGTAATGATGTCTATTACCGAGGATTTGGGCGGGGTTGGCCAGTGATTTATTCCATTATCTTTCATCCGTTGTTTAGTGGCATTGCTTGTATGTTTAGGGTCATTGTCTTGCCAGAATCTGTGACCATCTGGGAAAAATTTTCCCACAAAACGCAACAAATTCCTCTCCAGGATAGTTTGATACCCCACATTTTCCATCACTCCGGTAAATACACATACCGATGTGGCACCACGAGATATACCTCTCCAAACATGAACCTGCTACATTGAATTATTAAATTTACCAGAAAGTCTGTATCATAGTAATTACATTACAGTTTCAAGGCTAAGTTTTAATTTTTTTCAATTGAATTATCTCACCATTCTACTCTTCACACATATAACATGGTCTTTAACAAGAAGGGGGTATTGGCTGAGTTTTTATAGACAAAAATCATAAAAAAAACATGAGAATTTAAACAAACACAGCTTGGCTATTTGCACTGTATTTATGGTAATGGGAGTAGGCTTAGATTATAATAAACCAGCTGTGGCTGCAATGCATAAAAGTGCACCTTTTATACTTGTGTACACGCCTACAATAAGTGAACCCTACTATTTATTTTACTTTACTCTCCTCTGAAGATTTTACTCATCAATGGGGAACCTCTAAAGCTTAATAGGTATAAAATAACAAATTGTGAAACAACTTACCCAACTCCACAATATGACATTACATGAAATCCCAGAATGACAAAAATTATGGAGACAGAGACCATAACCTTAACCCCAATCCTGAGATGCAGGGCAAGGTTTGGGGTCTAAACTCAAGTATAGGTAAGAAAGAGACAAACAAAAGTAAACAAACCTCCAATGGATGCTTTGGACTTCCCTTTCTCTTGGCTTGGGTGCCATCTTTCTGAAATGACACTCAAGCGTATTGCTCAATTTGGACAGTTGTTTCGTTGGTAAATATCACATCATCGCCTGTCCTTCCTCAATAAAGCATCTAGGCAAAATGCTAGCCTTTTGATTTTGTTTGTGTTCTCACATTTCCAGCCGAGCTTTTCACGTCTGATACGCAGAATAGCTGACGATGAAACTTCAACACCGCATTCATTCATTAGTTATCCAATAACGCGGGTCGACCGCGGTTAACCGCGGTTTTCTGTTAAGTTACTTCTAGGCAGTGGTGTTTATAAAATTCTATAGCTGCAGAAAAAGAAATCACATTTATTAAAATTAATTGTCATGATCAATTAATCCACGTACACCTGCTATAGTTATGAGAGAAACCCAACACAATATATAAACTGATGAATTTGCGTGGATCTCGATAGCTAACTTAATACTCATAACAGCGAAATTAAATACCGTCAATGAATCAACATGAAAAGAAATTGGACGCCTTAAAACTTGCGCTATATACAATGATAACGGGAATCATATTGACTCACTCACGCCATTGTTATGACAAATGCTACGTAAGCGGTACGTAACTGGCTATTAATCGCACTTTTTTTGGAATGGCTGGCACTCGCGTGAATTAATGCAAGACATCAATTATAGTAAAAACAATTGCCTGATTTTTTCACCGCATCTCCAGTACGGGCCTGTAAACACACACTGTTACCTGCAATACCTCAGTTTTTTTTGTTACCATGAAACGTCAAAGCATTGAAAATTACATTTTTATGTACAAGTATTGGAAGAGTTCTCGATACGATGACAGTCATATTTCATGACATATTTGAGAACGTAATCACTAGATAACTAACATTATTATATACTGAATGTCAAAGTTCATTTATTCCTGTTTCTTATTGGTTAAGAACGTGTCACGTGATAGTGGAGAAATTCAACTGTCTCCCTGGCAACGTAGCTAAGCGGTGGACATTACTTTTATTCACCGGTAAATAACAAATCCACAGAGCCTCACGGAGCCATGTCAGGTAAAAGGTAATCCTTTTTACACATGTTTGATTGATTTGTGGTATTTTTCTTCTCTTTTGACACTCAGTATATAATAAAATACTTATTGACTGAGACCTCGGGAAAGCAGTATGTTTTGTGGACCCTCGACTGTCGATGTTTCTGGTCCACAAAACATACTGTTTCCCTCGGTCTCAGTCAATAACTGTTAAGTATCCGATAGTACTGTATATACTTAGTAAGATTATAAGATTTCGACTTTCGATATAAGACTTACAAGATTTCGGATCCTCACCAAGTTCGCTCTTCGGCCATCGCCATGCTGTCACCTACATTTCAGAAAATATGCGCAATATTAGTAGTAACTAACGCAAGAGAGTGCTATCTTAGCATACTTTAGACTGTTTACAGATTGAATACAAAAATCATAAGATTTGCTTAGTTTACAAGGAATTGTTGTTTGTATAAGTTTATTTGTTGTACATCGCACAATTAATACATTGCTTTGGATACATGCATATTTTTTTCATCAATTGAATTGATCCCTATCCCAGAGTGCTGCCAGGCGTAAGCCAGGAGAAGGCTACTAATCCTGAGATCACAAAGTCATCCTCATTATGTGCTCGACCTTTTGGCACCGGTCATTAAATTCCGAACTTCGACTGGTGACTAGCGACGTCCTGATTGACGAAATTGATATTTTGCTTTCGTGTTAGTTACCACACAAAATTCAATATATATTTTTCAATATATATGTTTGTCTATTATTTTTTCTGAGCAAAATTTAGCAACGTTTTTTAAATGGCTTAGTAACATGACTATTTGTCAACATTTCTGAAGCAGAAATGGAGTTAGGGTTAGGGTTAGGGTAATGTAGTGTTATAAAATTACTATTTAGCATATTACTAATTACGTAATGGGTTTTGCAGATAAACGAGGAAGCTTCATATTAAACTCTCTTCAAACGTTACCACATGGTGGCTGCGGTGGGATCCTCCAGTGAGAAACTATAAATCAAGTAAAGATATTCGCTAAAAAGCACACGAAGAATATAAAGTACGAACGTGCAGAATAAGTGTGAGAAACATATATTTCTGAACACAGTTATCAAAAACGATTGAAATATGGCAGAAACGGAAACAGACGAAGTAAATACCGCTCGAAGTTTCACCACATATCAGAATTGTCACAGAACTCGACAAGAAAGAGGAAGCTAAACAGGTCAACGCGCTAATGAATACTATGGGTGACGAGGCAGACGACACAATAACATCATTTGGTCTCAGCGAACAAGAGATGAAAAGCTACGAAACGGTCCGAAAGAGTTTGAAAACCACTTCATTGGCATTGCCAAGCGAAATGTTATTTTCGAAAGAGCAAAGTTCAACGTTCGAATACAAGACGGAAACGAAGCCGTCCAAGACGTTATTACCGACCTGCACTGTCTTGCTAAATATTGCGAATTTGGCTTGCTCAAAGATCAGTTAATACGAGTCGCATCGTTGTCGGACTGGAAAAGAAAAAGTCATCTGAAAAATTGCAACTAGATCCGGAGCTTACTTTAGAGAAAGCCATGGCTCAAAATAGGCAACACGAGGAAATAAAAAAACAACAAAGTATTATTTACGGGAATAAATACACAGGAAGTTATGAGCACAATAACATTGATAACATCTCTAAGAATAGAAAACAATACTCGCGTGGCTCACGCGACTCGCGTGAAAAAAATTTTAATGACAGAAAACTCGACAAACCCAGATGCTTGCGGTGTCTCGGACAAGCGCATTCCAGACAATCCTTCCCTGCAAGTGAATCCATCTGTAATAATTGTTCAAAAAAGGGACACTGGGCAAAAGCATGTCGAAGTCAACCTAACCAAAAACTACGCAACAAACAAGTTAATGAACTAACTTCCCGTCGAGAAACGGAGGAGGAAATTTCGTCTGAAGAAGATGTGTACTTTTTGGGTGAAGTTGTACACCTTGACACCGTTAGTAACTCTGGAAACAAACCATGGATGGCAGACATTAAAGTAAACGAAACAACCATTTTATTCAAAATCGACAGCGGGGCTGACGTCACAGTGATACCTTTGACAGTATATCAACGAAGCAACCTACAGCCAACACTTAAATCGACTAGCAAAGTTCTAATAGGCCCTTGCAACTACAAAATGAACTGCATAGGAACATTCACTACACAGCTTCGACACGAGGACAAGACAACTACAGAAGAAATATTCGTCGTCAAAGGACTCGAAAGATCATTGTTAGGAAGACAAGCAGCCCACAGTCTGAATCTACTCAACCGAGTCGACGCCTTAAACAGTAGCGCAATGAAAGAAAGTATTAAAGAAAAGTATCCCAATCTTTTCATTGCTCTTGGACAAGTCAAACACCAGGAGTACGACATCAAACTCACACAAGAAGCGACTCCTTATGCAATCGCGGTGTCATGACAAGTTCCAATTCCTCTTCCCAAAGAAACTGAACGGGAATTACAGAGAATGGAACGCAATGGAGTAATTTCTAGAGTAGAAGATCCAACAAAAATGGTGTGCCCCGATGATTGTAACCCCAAAAAGCTGTGGAAAAGTTCGAGTATGCCTAGATCTCACAAAGCTCAATCAATTTGTACAACGCGAAACCCATCCCCTACCAACAACCGACACAATATTTGCAAACCTTGCTGGTGCTCGTAATTTTTCAAGATTAGATGCCAACTCAGGATTTTGGCAAATCAAGCTCTCGGAAAGATCCAAACCTCTAACAGCATTCATAACGCTTTGGGGAAGGTACTGTTTCAATGTTCTTTCCTTCGGAATAAGTTCAGGCTCAGAAAAGTTTCAGAAATGTATGAGCCAAATACTCGAAGGTTTGGACGGGGTAGAATGCGACATCGATGATGTTCTGGTTCAAGGTGCAGCACAAGAAGAACACGACCGAAGATTGGAAGCGGTTCTCCAACGACTCAGCAATGCCAACGTCACACTCAACGCCAATAAGTGTGTGTTCAACGTCGCGAGCGTACAATTCCGTGGTGAGATTGTGGGACCCGATGGAATAAAACCCAACCCAGCAAAAGTAAGGGCGGTTCTACAAATGCCAGCCCCAAACAACCAACACGAAGTCCGTTCCTTCCTGGGAATAGTGAACCAATTTAGCAAATTCACCAACAATCGATATCTCACTGACATGACGAAGCCCATCCGAGAGCTGCTAGTCAAAAACACCGTATGGACATGGGGGCCACCGCAGCAAGACGCTTTTGACAAGATCAAGAAAGCCCTGATATCGACACCGATACTCACCTTATATGATCCTAATAAAGCGACCAAAATAGCAGTTGATGCCTCATCATATGGCCTTGGAGCAGTAGTGCTACAAGAAGAAGAACCAGGCATCTGGAAACCAGTATCATTCATCTCACGATCGATGACAACAACCGAGGCAAAGTGTGCCCAAATAGAGAAAGAGGCTCTAGCAGTAACGTGGGCATGTGAACGTTCGAGCAACTACGTCAGTGGAAAGGAGATCACTGTTGAAACTGACCACAAACCATTGGTACCTCTCTTAACGAACCATACCATTGACAAGTTACCTCCAAGATTACAACGCTATAAAATGAGACTCATGAGATTTAACATCAAAGATGTTCGACACATACCTGGGAAATTACATTACACGGCTGACACCCTGTCGAGGAAAATACCAGAAGGTACAGTCCAACCAACCGTAGACGAAGATGAAATGAAGGCATACGTTTCAAGTGTGATCGACGCCTTACTAATATCCAATCCGAAATTAAAAGAGATTCAAAAGGCACAAGATGAAGATGACATCTGTAAAGAAGTAAAGAAATACTGCAAGGATCAATGGCCAGACAAAAATCACGTTACACCTGTAGTAAAGCCCTATTGGTCAGTGCAAGGAGAGCTCGCCATCGTCAATGGGTTACTGCTCAAAGGAACAAGATTAGTCATTCCATCCAGCTTGCAACGCTAAACCAAATTCACGAAGGTCACCAAGGTATCAACAAATACAGAGAACGGGCAAAAATATCTGTCTGGCGGCCAGGACTCAGTGCCCAAATTAAAGTCATGGTGGAAGACTGCACAACATGCAGCAAGCACAGACAACCGCATCCAGAACCACTGATGCCAACACCACTACCTGAAAGACCATGGCAACTGATTGCAACCGAACTTTTCATTCTAAAATAGGTTACATATCTACTTGTGGTCGACTATCATTCCCGCTATGTCGAAGTTGTAGCATTACCTAAAAGTACAAGCTCACTAAAGATCATCCAAGCTCTAAAAACTATATTTGCCAGGCACGGTATTCCGGGCGAGGTCCGTTCAGCCAATGGGCCACAATATCATAGTGATGAGTTCGCTCAGTTTGTAAAGGATTGGGGATTCCAACACAGCACTAGCAGCCCGAGGTATCCACAAGCGAATGGCGAAGTGGAACGAGCGGTGAAGACAGTGAAGAATATCCTGAAGAAGGAACAGGATCCAACGAAAGCACTGCTGGCATATAGGTCAACTCCATTAGCCAGCGGATACTCGCCAGCAGAACTCCTCGTGGAAAGAAAGATAAAGTCAACAATACCAATAATACCACGACATTTGATACCGCAACTGCCAAATCAGGAACTCTTCAAAGAAAAGGAAGAAGTGTACAGATCGAAGCAGAAAAAGAACTTTGACAATCTCCACAAAGCTCAACAATTAAAACATCTACCATCAGGAGCAACAGTATACATCACAGATATGGATTGTACAGAGACAGTAATACGACCATCAAAGAAACCAAGATCATATCTGGTAGACACTCCTACAACGGTTGTAAGAAGAAACCGAGTCCAGTTTCGGAACATTCCCATTGACACCAATGAAAAGCAAGACGAACAGCAAACAGTACCATCATCAAATATAAGTAGCAGACCAAGGAGAATCAAAACATTGTCTTTAAAAGCAAGAGAAAATTTGGGACTGGAGTAATGGACATTTAGATTTACTTTGATAATAGGGACATGTGAAGGACACAACTAAATTGACATTATGTTTAACCACAATAGTTTCATCTCATGAAAAGGGAGATGTAGTGTTATACAGTTACTATTTAGCATGATATTACTAATTACGTAATGGGTTTTGTAGATAAACGAGGAAGCTTCATATTAAACTCTCTTCAAATGTTACCACAGTAATTCGTTGTATAAATCAAAAATAGTCGACGAACTTTCTTGCTGTTGTTCGAAACCTTATATACCAACAGTTCAAAACGCTCCACGTCCAAATGTTTGGTTAAAAATGAAGTTTACTAGAAATACATGCATGCAGCAACCCCTCGCCACTAACTAAGAGCATGCAACTACATTTTTGGTATTACATGAAGTACTTCGATAGGCTGTTGTCATAGCAACACAGCAATTGTTATTTTTTCTGTATATTTTTTCAAAATGACAAAATATTGAGTTTTTAATCCTTGTTTTATTGACAATTTTTTTAAGTGGCACAACATTTGTCATCGGTATGTTATTACGCCTAATATAAGCTTAAATTTGGTATGAAATACGACCTATTAATTACATTAATGATAAGAAGACAGTCTTGCATTTACAAAACATAAACTTACTCTGAAATTTAAACAGTGAATAGACTGGATGAGTACGGCTACGCCGGCCTTTATAAAGCATTAAAATACAAGTATAAATTCGCAATATCAACAAACTTGCCTTGTATTTCACGCCATAGTCAATTGTTGGCGCGTCTCTGTATTTTCCCCGAATTAATCTCTCTTCAATCTTCTTCGGCAGTCTCCTCGAGCCTTTGTCGTCGTCTACGCTCGTTTCGCCTTGCTAAACGTTCTGCTTCCTCGTTTTCCTTTCGCTGCTTGCTTGACTCCATATCTGTTGACCTGATAAATGCTTTTTATTTAATTTTTACAACAATAAATTGTTGTTAAAGCTCCCAAAACTTTTTGCAAAAATGCAAAATATTATAGTGCAAAAAGCTAACGAAAGTTAAATATTTGCTGACAGTTGAATAACTTGAATTCGTGATTAATCAATCAACAATAAATTTTGAATCTGGCCAATCAGTGTTAGCCATTCATGATAGTCCACCATATTGTTGAGATCAGTGAGGACATACCATTTTTACTACCTAACTACTACGAGCAACGACTTTCAACTCCCCTAATACGAAATTAGTAACCCTCGCCCCGGGCTTACGCCCGGAACGGCGCTTCGCGCCGTTGGCTCGGGGATAATACAATGGCCGAATAGCTAATTATGTGTACTCATGACATGCCTCAGTATAAATAAATCCTTTAAATCTTCGAATTCTTTTCCTAGCCTTGCAAAAATATTAAACATAAGGGGTGTGACAATAATTTTATCATGTACGCAAATTCACTTATTATTTTAAAAAAACGACAAAATGAGTGTTGATCATGAATATTTTTCACCGATATATAATTTCATTTGCTAACTTAATTATTAAGCTGGGCTATGTTAATGTTATGCTGTTAGGGAACCGCATGTATGTAGTAATATTGAGGTAATCCCCTTAATTTTACGATAACTGTCACTATTGCTTGTCTGTCGCAGTACTGTATGTTGTTGTATCTTCTAAAACGCATTGATAATTCATGAAGGAAACTCAAAAGAAATTCATATTTAGTTAGTGTTTTGAAACTAAAGGAAAATTGTCTTAAAATTAAACAGGTGGCGGATTTGAAATGTCTCAGGGGACAGGGGGGGGGGGGTGATTAAGTATTCGTATTAACTTTTAAATTTTTCAACGTACTAGTAGTTTGAAATTTTTCAAGGTATTAGTACTTTGAATTGCATAATTGATGATTCGGCTTCGCCCCGGACTGGAACGAACTCCTTGTACTTGAAATCCCGGTAAAGTCCTCTGTCTCATATTTTAACTATTACTTAAAGGATATTTGCGACGAAACTCATTCTATTAAATCTAATAATATCGACGTTCTCACGATTTCTAAAACGTGGTTAAACACTACTATAATAAATCTATGAACTACAAATTGAGGGTTACAAACTATTTCAGTTGGATGGTTTTGGGGGGAAATAAGGGCGGCTGTGTTAGCGCCTATATCGCCACAATATCAAGGCGTCTGTGAAAAAAGATTTGTCGCCTGTATCGGATACCAGTCTTTAGCAACTTTGGATTCAACTGCAGTGTAAAAGAACAAATCTGGGGTAATTAGCGTTGCTTACAGGGTGCCTGATTGCCCTTTCAACTGTTTTGGCGCGCCATACTAAAACCGAATTACACTAGAGCATTACTTAAACAGAAACCAATAATTATTCTTGGGGATTTGAATTGTAATATGACTTAACCTTTACAGACATTCATAACTGAGTCAAACTTAACACATGTTATTGAGGATCACACACGAGTTACGAACAAAAGTGCACGCTGACTACTTGATTTCATAATGACATCATCAACTCTTTCAACTGAATCAAATGGCGTCTTTTTTATTCAGTGGCCATCTCCCAGTGTTTGCTCTTGTTAAACTGAAAGCTCCTAAACAGCAGCATTAATTCAAAGTGTCTAGAAGTTTTAAGAGGTACAATGATCTTGACTCGTCAACATTACCACATTAGATTTGCTCCATAGACTTGAAAATGTCTTGATAAAGGTATTTCAAATGACAACGATAAAGTACATGTATTTTTGATAACATATTAAAGAGTAGCTTGATATGCATGCCCTGTAAGTCACCGTAAAGATCAAGAATCGACTTCATTCACGTCCATTTTTCACAGATGAGATGAAAACTATGGAGAGAAACAGAGACCATTTACATCGGATTTTTTAAGCACACGACCACAAACGGCTTGGATGGCTTTTGCGATTTTTCTTAAGACAGTGAAGTCTGCACTAAGAAGAGCGGAAAATGATTACTTTATGTTGGGAATATTAAAGGACAGGAGCAATTCTGGTTTTTTGTGGAAAATATTTAACAGTTGCGTTCCTTCAAAGGAACGATGAGTTAGACAACGATACATCATTGGTTGCATGAAGAATTCACAAAGCATACATCATTGGTTGTGGAATAATATTCAGTTGTTCAGTTACAGAAAGGAATTATAGAAAAATGTTGTTGGCATTAGATTTATTAGATCTATTGAAAGCCTTTGATAGCATTGATCACAGAATCCTGTTACATAAGTTGGCTAATGTTGGGGGATCACCTACAGTGGTAAAATAGTTCGAAAGTTGTTTATCAGGGAGATGTATATCCGATGCAAGCATACAGTGTACGCACAGAGTGTACGCATCATATGTCTATCATCAATGAAGATCAATTTACCCAAGGTATATATAAAAGGATGAGATACTGTGGCCCATACAGTCAAATACGTATCTTCTTTTCATCCTTTGAAACAGAAGATCGTGCATGATTCATCGTTACCATTCTCTTTATGTGCATTCTTAAATGAAGTTTGATTGGTCAATTTACCTGCAAATAATGGCTACAAATACTACTTTGAGCACGCACATTTGTTAAAAACATGGCTGAGTTACAAATAATACTCTGAGCATGCGCATTCCATCTAATTTTGTAGAACATGGCTGCTCGCTTAGCTGAACGTTCAAAAGGTTTGTGTGAAAAGCTTATTGTTCCTTGCTATAAAGTCTTTGTAAGAGAATGATGAAACAATTTTGCACTTGTGGCTCGCATGTAAATTATTTGCCTCTGCCTTCGACATCTGAGCGGAATACGTCCTGTAGCCGCGAAATATATAATAACTCAGTGTGCGTTACGACAAGTCTCCGGAAGTTATAACGAACCCGTAATCGGTACTGTTTGCTAAATCCACACTCGCAACTGGCTAACAACAAAAATAAACTAACTCAAAGCTTTTGGACAATGGGGAACTATAAACAGGATGCACGCATTTCCCATGTAGTATGTTGTATGCGCGCTTAAACGTTAAAGTGTCACTGAGACGAAATTTTTATCCCCAATTTTTATTTCATAATTGTAAAGTACACATAAATATACAGTTATACTCTCAGTATTTATTTATGAAATAAACTTATTTAATTTCTTTTCACTTCATCTTATTGCGTGTTGTTGTTAAGATTATCAAAGATATTCTTCAAGAGGAAAATAAGACTGAGAATTCTTTGGAAAATATCCACTCTACAGTATGTAAATATTAATTAAAGCCAGGAAACTGCGCTATATGATATAAATTAGGAAATACAATGTCATATACGGTATGTGCAACTTGTTGCAGAAATATTCATATTATATTGCAAATTTTTTAGGTTTCAAGTCCTACCAGCTCAGTATATTCTGATGACTTTGCATTCCCATTAACTCTTAATACAACACAAAATTAGGTAAATATATTTGTTTATAAGCATAATTGTATGAGTATATGATGCAAATATTAGCTACAAAAATACATAATAGAGTAATATTGTGATAAATTTGGCAGTCCACTTTCTTTCAGGAACATAATGGGCTTTTTCAATGTAAAATCTGCAAGGAGAAAGAAAATATAATTAATGAATAGGAGAATAAGATCAAGCATTTGAAAAAAAGATTACAAAGAACCAAGCAAAGTGGGGTGATGCTTTTCAGAAACTAGGGAAAGAAACTAAGGAACATAATGAATGTAATAAGTATGAACTATACTACTTGTGTGTTACTATAGCCTATACAGAGTACAGACTACAGTATATAAAAACCAGGATCTGGTACTGTACTAACCTAAATTACTTTTCATTTATGAAAGATCATAGTGAACATACCAGTACCCCAAATGTTTTGGAGGAGTTAATGGAGGACTTGGAGGCATCAAATGAAGTGCCAGGAGAAGACCAAATGGACTGTGATGATGAAACCGTAGATCCGACTTGGAAACCGAAACCGTAGATCCGACTTGGAAACCACAGCACCTGCAAAGTGTATATGACAAGGATGCAGATGACAATGATTCATCTCCAAGAGAAGTGTTAGTTAAAAGGAGCACAACCTAAAAGATTGAAACACATTTTAATAATTGCATTCACATGTTTACTATTTAATGTAAGGCTATCCTATGAAGGGAAGAACATGGGAGAAGAACCCAAAGGCATTGTTTTCCTTCCGCAGTTGCTGTTATTGTTTCAAAATTGCCATAGATGTTTCTCTTCAAAACCCAATGTATCTGTCACTCCATCTGGAACCATGCTCACCATTGACGCACAATGCAAGTTGTGTAATGAAACTAGGACATGGAAGAGCCAACATTACCTTCTTGGGAAATTTCCTGCTGGAAATAATTTGTTAAGTTTTGGAATTCTTTCTCCTGGTACATCTACTACAAAAGTTCTTCGAGTCTTCAAACACATGGGAATGTTAAGGTATAATGAAGTCACCTATTACTACCATCAAAGGCATCTTCTCTTTCCGTCAATTGTTTTATACTGGCGTTCCTATCAAAAAAAATTTTAAATTCATTAAATGGTAAAGAAGTCATACTGGCCGGTGATGGAAGACATGATAGTATGGGCCACTCAGCAAAATATGGCACTTATACAGTCTTCTGTTGTACAATTGGGCTGATTATCCACATTGTACTAGTTCAGGTAACTGTAGCAGGGTAATCTAATTAAGTTGATAAACAAACACTTTCAGTCATAGTTGCATTGTACATACAGTATTATGTATTTTTTAGGCAAACCAGGCCGGTAGCAGTTCTGCGATAGAAGCTCTTGGGCACCAAAAAGCTATTACATTTCTCCTGAGTACTGGATTAATCATTACCGCATTTATATCTGACAGACATGCAAACATCACAAAATGGATGAGAGAGGTGTGTCCAAAAATGTGCAAGACATTGGGAAAACCAGTAATCAAGCATTTTTTTTATTTATGGCACATTGGGAAAAGTAAGATTTAAATAATTGTGTTCATTAAATAGTCCTTGTGATGTTATTAAAACTTTTTAAAAACGACAATATTTTTTCCAAGAAATTCAAAAAATCCTTATAAAATTGGCCAAAGATTAAGAGCTTGAGGTAATTGCTAGATGGAGAAAAGTATGTGTGCGACACTTTTATTGGACAGCCACATCAACACATTCGGGCACTGGGGAAGTAAAATAGGCCAAATTTGAGTCTTTTCTCTCACATGTAACCAACGTTCACAAAGGTTTCCCAAATAAGTTATTCAACAAATGCGCCCATAGTGCAGCAATAAAGCCACGTGTTTGGTTAACTAAGGGTAAGGGTATGTTCACTACATAGTAAAACATTTATCAATCATGCATTTAACAAACCTGTTGGATTTTTTAACGGCAGGATATTTAGCCCTGGAGAAAATAAAAGATGGCTTTTGTTCAACCAGAATGGACGAGGCTATCAAACAGGCATCATCTGTGGCCCAGATTAGTTGTCTAGAGAGATATCATTCAGTAGTCAACCAATTCTCACCCAAAATGACACATTTTTCATACCCTGGAATGCATTGTTGGTAAGCTGGCCAGTAAATATAATAAGCACTAATTCTCTTTCATGTAAATACTATATTCATTTGATAAATTTTGCAGATCTACTCTTGCTGCATTACATTTCAATCACAACCTGCGACCATAGGCAGCCCAGGAACGCGGTGTTTTGTTTTGTTTTTATCGATGTGACGTATGCATAATTATAATTACCTAAGGTAGGCAACTTCACACAAACTAACGATACATAGACCCGTAAATAACCCGAAAATACTTCGCATATCTTTACAACTTACGCTAAAATAATAACAGAAATAAAATCTACGATATTTTTTTATATACTTAATGTACTCTAACTTGTGAAAAAGTTTATAAAACGAGCAAAAATACGAAAAACGTCTGTATATTTGTTAAATTTTTGCATGGGACGATGCGAAATTCGCTCTTGCCGCTTTTCACGACGTTGCAAACAGATTTCAGAAATACGAATTTGCAATCTCATTGGCTATACAAGTTTAACTGCTTCCTGACCGCCAATGAGATTGCAAATTCGTATTCTGAAATCTGTTTGCAACGTCGTGAAAAGCGGCAAGAGCGATTCCCACATCGTCCCATGCAAAAATTTAACAAATATACAGACTGTTTAATAGTTTTATCGTCGAACTTTCTCTAAGCCTCATTTTTAAAACTTCGCATGGAGTTAATAATGACCACAAAGGCTTAAAATATACCCCTTCTTTGTACCCCAGCGTTAACAACGACGCAGCCATCGATACCCTACGCATGTATTTGGTAAAAGAAAAAAAAAATCTTCCGCTTTGTCACTTTCCTGTGTCAGACCTGCTTCTCCTCGTCAAATCCATCTTCAGAAATAACTGCTTCTCTTGGAAAAGAAGATGTTATCGCCAACTTCGGCGTCTACCTATGGGCAACCGCTTAGCACCAATCCTCGCCATTCTCTACCTCGACAGCATTGAGAACCAAGCCATTTACGCAGACATCTCCCTCTCACTCTTCTACCGCTACATTGATGATTGCATCACCCCCGCCAGCAACTCCGAAGAGGCTCACAAGATTCAAAATCACCTGAATTCTCAAGAGCCATCCATTCGCTACGAGATCGAACTACCTGGTAAAGACGGTTTCCTACCTTTCCTAAATACCTAGGTTAAAGTGAACGATTCTGGACTTGTAGAAACTGGTTGGTATACGAAACCAGCTAACAAAGGTTTGATGTTAAATGCGAAATCCCACCACCCTGAACACGTCAAACGCGCTGTCATCAACAACACCATTAGCTCCACCTCCATATGCTCCAACAGCGTCTTGCTTCCAGAAGTCGCTAAATAATTTGAGACAAAAGCCCAAAGGAACCGTTATAACCCAGAGTACCTCAACCACGTCAGGTCGAAACCAAAGAACACCCCTAAACATCAAAGTGAGCCTCTACCCACTCTTACCATTCCTTATATCTCAAGTGCATTCACCAACGACACAAAGAAAGCGGTAAAACGATGCAACCTGGACATCCGTCTTATCCAACGTCCCCAAAATTCCCTAAAAAATCTTCTCGTCGAATCAAGACCTTACGACAAAGCCTGCAAGGACACTGCTAAATGCAACGTCTGTCGGAATTCGCCGTCAACACCTACAAGCCATTGCTCGCAGAAAGATGTTGTCTATTCGATCAAATGTGACCTCTGCCAAGACGACGACGGTGCCTATATTGGGGAGACAAGTCGACCATTATCCAAACAATTCCAAGAGCACTACAGATCTGCAACGAATCCCACCGCTAAGTCCTATAAGAACATGGCCTTTTCTAAACATTATCAAGCATGTCACGAGGACCAAAAACCAAAACTTACGTCGTCAAAATACTGAAAAAGACCAGTGGTTCATTAGAACGAAAAGTCACGGAAGCTGTTCTTATTCAAAAACTCAAACCAGACTTGAATGGAAAAGTTAATATTGTTGACTTTTTAATTAATTAATTCCACCTTAGTAGTCTAGAAACTTTATTCTAATTCTTTTAGTTAATTTAAATTTCTCGGACACGTCATTTTTGCATGCGCGCGCAAACAAATTGCGCAAGCAGATCTTTAACGGTTTTAACGGCAATCTATTACCTGAAGATGGAGTAATTATAATGCTCCGAAACGTTGTAAACAATAAAGTTGTTATATTTTAAGCCTTTGTGGTCATTATTAACTCCGTGAGAATTTTAAAACATACAGACGTTTTTCGTATTTTTGCTCGTTTTATAAACTTGTTTCAAAAGTTAAAATACATTAAGCATATAAAAGAATATCGTAGGTTTTATTTCTGTTATTATTTTAGCGTAGTTGTACAGATATGCGAAGTATTTTCGGATTATTTACGGGTCTATGTATCGTTAGTTTGTGTGAAGTTGCCTACCTTAGGGTAATTATAATTATGCATACGTCACACCGATAAAAGCAAAACAAAACACCGCGTTCCTGGGCTGCTATGCTACGAGGCGAGAATAAGCTAGACCAGAATGGACAACATCGCTTTCCGGTAACCTACATGAAATATAGACAGGGTCAGTGGCGGATCCAGGGTAAGTCAAAATAAATTATAGCAGCTCAATTTTAAATTCAAAATAGCTTTATAACAATGTCATAGGTTATGAATTTCAAAAGAATAAAATCTAACCAATGAAGCTGCTTTGAAGGTATTTTAAAATGTAAATATATCCTAGAATGAGCTGTAGTAATTTATTTTGACTTACGCTAGATCCGCCACTGGACAGGGTGAAGGAACAGTTAGACATTTACGGGCAAAACAAGACTTTGGTATGTTATTTCAATAGTCATTTAATGTTCATCAAGTTGGGCTAAAGTAATGTTGCAATCATGCATTATATTCTACTTTATCTAGGTTATGTATCAGATATCTTTAACCAACTAGTTACAACCCCCAGAAATTAAGGAATTGGAGAAAATTGAAAAAAGAATTGAAGGGAGAAAACCCTGGCCCTCTGCATACAATGCTGCCTGAAAAACAACCCAGACAAAAGGTGGTGGATATATTTCGAGCTCCTAAGAAAAAACTCAATTTGGCCTACACACCAAAATGCACAGGTAATATTTGAACTTGTTGTACACATACATAAATTAAAGTGACATTATACTATTAACTATAAATGTTTGTTGCTATATTAGAAGTCGAACTACAGGCGTTGTTGACACCTAACAAAGCTGCTCGAGGAAGGAATGCACCGAAGTGCTCAAAAAGTAGGAACCCAATGAAAGGCCACAAGAGAGGGTTATGTCCAGAAACGTCAGAAAATACCTGATCGAACATCTTCGTCTTCCTCAAAGCCTTTGTATTCTTGGTTTTCAGAATTAGGAAATGCTTTCCTTATGGCGTTATAACAACACAAAGGCAATGGAAGATGTCTGGAGCTCCCTCTGAAATTCGATACAAGGCGTACCAACTGCCTGTAGGATACTGCACGTGAAAACCTGTAAATACTACGTATTCACCTCGTTATTCAAAAGCCTATATACAAACAATATTACCCATAATGTAATTAAGTTCACACCAAGTACACATAAACAGCATTTTTTATTAAGTCATTTTAATAAAGAAGGCCGGGAATATAGTTCTTGTACGACGCCATACAACAATTACTGAGCAATTTTGGAGAACGTTATTTGGTAAGCTTTTCTTGATTTTTTAATATAAAGTATTATAATTATGGCCATACGAATCGTCTTTCAAACAGATGAGAAAAAAGCGATGCTGATAATTATTTTTATAACGCAAACAAATTGAGTTCTAAAACTGAAATCTAACATCAACTGTTTAAAATAATGCATTAAAACACTAAAAGTGTTGGCTAAGTTTTATGTGCTACATGAGAGGGGAGGGTTGAGGGAAATGCTATTGCTTTAAAGGAAATGCACACTAATCTTTGTACATTCGTATATTAATTATTCCACCAGCTAAATAGTCGAAAATCATGCTAAGAACACCGGTTATTTCATGACAAGAGATATATGTTTACCTAAAATGAGATCTGTATGAATGTAGTGGCAGAAGAGTTATGATTAAAAGAAATATGAAACAGGTCATAGGTTATTATATGTGAGGTTACAGGTAATATCAGTTTTATCATTTCAGGGAGGATATCTTATTTTGTCCCTGGCTCGCCGCACTCACTCGTGACAAAACATAATATCGTCCCTCGAGCGATAAAACTGATATTACCGAGTCTCAAATAATTTATTATAACCTATTTATCACATATTTATGCCTTTATCTGGGACGAAAATCAAATAACAAATCATTTGAATTAAAAAAATACGTTAAACAAGTAGGTAACCAAGAATAAGTTTTTTTATTGCTGCAAATATTTGTCTGTTAATGGCCTTGACTCATAACATATTTCCGCTACAGCCTCATACGCTCGCATGCAGTCGGACGCAATATTTCTTGTGTCGGCGGGACAAAAAACGATATCAGTGACAAAAAACAATATCAGTGACGTTATCGTTTTTATTTCACTCTATTATCAAGGCAAAAGTATGTGATGAGTTAAGAAAAACTTTCAAAGAAGAGAGGCATTAAATGTCCGTGTTATCAAATCCACACATTTATTAATTATCTATCTTTTCACGTTTAGCTTGACTGCAATCTGCCAGTAAATGGATCGCCACAGTATGATTCATGCAGTTAATGATTACGTGCGTCATTCAACATGCAAAGTTTAATCAAAATATCATCAAAATTAATTTCCGCCTTTATTAAAACATCAAAAGAAACAAATTCCGAAAAATAAAGTCATCTTTCAATTCAAGATATGAATAAAACAAGACAAACAATTGAAACTGTGAATTTTCGACTTTATTTCAAATCCATCGTCAGACAGAATGAAACATAACACTTTACATACAGCATATATACGGAGCTAAACTGTTAGGCTATATTTACATGATAGAAATTTATATTTATATCTATAAATAGACTAGCCTGCACTGACTCAACTGGTAGAAAGTGGAAATGTAGATGAAGCGTCATTATGTGAAGAGTTGAAGCTCTTTGCTAGCCTTCACTCCTGTGTTAAGTTGTGGATTGTTGTAGCTATCTAATTGGTAAAGTTTCAAGAAAAGCAAGGATATTGTAACTGGTAGATCTAGTTGAGTGCAAGATTCGGAAGTTATTAAAAACTAAATTTTCAATAGGAGTGGGCACATTGTCTGAAGCAAGAGAGATTTAGTAGAGAGAATCGGTTTTGTATAGGCTTGCTAGGTATTGCGCGTGTTCACAGTCTGAAAGATGTTTTCCTATTGCACTTGTGGTGTGTTGTGTTGCATGCTCTTTTTAACGCACTGAAAAACAACTTTTGTCATACCTATATAACTTTTGCCACAACCTGGACACGAAACCTCGTAAACAAGATTACTACACGATAGAGGAGGAAGTTTGTCTTTGTTAGGAACGAAAAGTGTTTCCCGTGGTTTCCGAGATAAGGTATTCTGATCTTAATTTTCGTTATGTTTTCATCAGTCTGAGAATCGGCATTGCTAGTAGGTGTGGAGTTGTTTTCATATTTGGTTTTAAGTTTCGAATTAGAATATTTGTGATGCTGATAGGATAACCGTTCCAAGACATAAAAGATTTAATCATTTCTGTTTGATTATTGAAAGAGGTTTTGGTGCTGTAAATCATAAATGCGCGATGAAAAAGTGATTTGACCCATGCAGTTTTGCGAAAAAAGGTTCAAACTGGTAAATGCGTGTATTGCCCGGCATGAGTTTCTTTGCGGTAAATATTAGTGCCATCAACCGAGACCTTTATTTCTAAAAAATGCATATAGCCATCCGGAAATGTATCAACAGTGAATTTAAGATTACGATCAAAACTATTAAGTCTTACCAAAACGGCAGAAAAATCGGAAGATTTAATTAAAACAAGTGCATCATCTAAGTAACGTTCGTAAAATTTTATAACACCGTCATTTATCAATTCCGATACACATCAGATTGTGTTTGACGAGGTGTTCACTCAGCCCAGCACGTTCCAAATAAGACATTTATCGAAATGTATAAAAACTGGTCATAAAAGTTTAACAGTGCGTTGGAATTGTTCGTTAGAATTACCCACACCTTGATTTTTCCCAGTTTAAATGTAATAAACCCAAGGTGTGTGCAACATGTAGCATTTTAACATTGTTACAAATGTTATAAAGCATGCTATATTTACCATGGATAACAGCGTAAAGACGTATAATTTAAAAGTAAAATTCACAGTTTAAATTGCTTAACTTGTTTTATTCATATCTTAAATTGCAAGTAAATAGAGATTACTTCATGGTTGGTGAGTGCGTACGATTTTTATTCACGAGTTGTGAAAGATCGTTAAACGAACGAGTGAGCGCAGCGAACGAGTGAGTTTAGCGATCCTTCCCAACGATTGAATAATAAAAATCGTACAAACGAAACAAACATGAAATAAATTGTTTATTATATGAGTGTAAAGATGAGTATAGCGATACTAAATATTTGATATACTGACGGACAACGAAATACAAGCGAAATATAAAAACAAAATTTCTTACCATTTAACGATTTGTTTTCGTGCAGAAAATACAGCCATGAGGTTTATTTTATGTTAAGGAAACCACAAATGTATTTCTTAATAGTCTTTCAAGATTTTTTGCAGACAAAATATTATAAATCTCTCTCCTCAGTAAGTTGACAAAATCGGACTCCATGTTTACATTAGCCTTCGAACAGGCGTTGAATTTTTGGGTAAGAAAATGTCAGCCAATCAAAACGCTCATACGACTTTTTTCACATGTGAAAAAATGTCGTACAACCAATCAAAACGCTCATATGACTTTTTCCACATGTGAAAAATGTAGTATGCAGCGAAATACGAGTTTTATTTCAGCCGAATACTACCCGTAAATCTATCTACTCATATAATAAATTGCAAATAATAATATCAATTGGCGTAAGTACTTTTTAAAGTATTTAATCTTACATCCGTGCATTGTCACTCAACGACACTGTACTGCACTGCAAAGTTTATGCTATACCGTCATGTTACAAAATTAAGGGAATCATACTTGAGTATTTTCTCTGGCTAAGCATCTGGGTAGATACGACTGCATCAGTCGGAACCAGGCAGCACACTTTCCAACAGTCAAGCTAGTTTCTCTCAGCAGCAGCAATCCAAACACGTACGTTTGCGATGTTCTGCCAAGGAAATGTGTGCATTTCTGGCTGCGTTTCTGTTGTAAACCTGATTCTGGAACAGAGGGCGTGTCACGTCAGTCTTGGTATTCGCTTTCAGGTAACTAACATCATGCTCAACTGGATTCAGAAATGACGAGTGTGTTGGCAAAGTTTTAATTTCGGAATTATCTGATGGAGAAGTTGCTCCACGATAAGCGGGTGCACCGTCGAAAATAAGATAGTGTGTGTGATTTTCATCTAACTGCTCATTTGTGTTTCATACAAATTCGTTAAAAAGTTCATTTGTTATGGCTACCATTTGTGTGATGTATCAACCCAAACTCTGCAGATATTGCCAGACATATTGTAGCTAATGTTTAGTCCTTTTTGCCCAAAAACTTGCCGGTAAACTCTATAGTCTCGCCCCGAACTGCCCTGGCTCCGTGATGTCCATGTATTAATAAACCCACACTCATCGATAAAAACGGGATGATGCGGGCTTTCTTCCTCTAGGAACAAGTGAGCATACTCGTTTCGGCGTTGAATAACATCTGTTCGATTTCGATCAGCTGGAAGTTTGTGTGCCAACTTCAGGGTATACAACATTCTGTCCAAGTGTTCGGCAACTGTGCGCACGTGAACAGGCGGGTGGTCCAGGAGTCGTTCTCTACATAGGTCAACATAGGATTCTCGCTAAGAATTTCTTCGAGGCACTTTTCATCTCTTCGTTCACGTTGATAATATTACGACCACCACGTTGCGTTTCATGTACTCTGTTCTCTCGTATAAAGCACGCTACAATGCCTCTGGCTGTTGAACGGTTACTACTTAATGTGTCGGCAACAACAAGGTAGCTGTCGGCAACAACAAAATTCTTCTGTTTAGGGCACTGGCTAGGAACATGGCGCCCATGACGTTTCATGACGACAGCACCTTACGCTTCTTTGAATGAAGTGGCCTTTCTCTAGTCTTTGGTTCTATTGAAGTGCCATTATGTGCAATTGATATTGGATTCATGTTATTGAAACGCATTATTGAATAAACAAAGACATGTTATTCGTTACTGTTTTTCTCTTAATGCAGGACAAATGCTGTATTTAGTTATGTTAACGTAAGCAAAAGGGAAATAAATCGGGCACGATATTCACGAACTGAGCTTGCTCGCTCCCTATTTTTCATTCTTATTGTTTCGGAAACAATTTGCGAAAATTGTGTAGCAGTTATATGCAAGAAAAAGTACTCAAGCATTTGATATCATTTTTGTTAGTTTGCTCGGTTAGTCGACACAGGATATTCGTATGTCGATTAAAAATTAATCGGCACGGAAATGGAGCAGCTGTATATAATTATAAACATTTTGACAAATACATATGCGCGATTTTTTATTAATAACACTTAGGCCGTGTAATTTTCAACACCAATATCTTTTTTATTACTTACAATTATGCCGATTAAAAGTTAATCGGAAAAGAAACAAGCCCATGCAATTATTTATGATTTCGTATATTTCATAGCTATAGTAAAATGTTTTTTTTTGAAACTTGAAACTTTTCAAAACTTGAACTGTCAACATTTGACTATTTTCATTTTGAAACATCAAAAAATCAGCAGCTTTCTTTGCCAATAATAATTTTAATGTTGCTAAACAACTTTCAGTGGGTAAATAGACATGTCGGATAACGTTTGCTTATTGACAAACCCAGAAGCCTTTACCACGAAAGTTCGCAAAACATATGGACTAGTAAAAATTAGTTTACTAATGCAGTCAAACTGTAGTTTAAGTGTGTTGCTATGACGGCTTTCCTTACTTAAAATATGTTAATTTGTTAACTTTAACTGACTTAAACAGCACAACGCACATAAGTACTAACACACAATTACATTCACAATACCACAAATTAACCTTATCAAATACAAATTAGGCAGAACAATCGCAACAGCTTGCACCAATTACTGCGATTCCTAATGTTTGATAATTATATAAACATAAAAAAGGATACATATGCACTTTCAACTAACGTATTTAATTAAAAGCAAAACGTTATCATTCCAGTGCAAGGCATTTTACAGTTTGGTTTTCACGATTTGCGTTTTTTGTAAGGTCCAGGATTTGTTGCGATATCTCCGGCAATTAAGAATAACACACTACATATTGCATCGTAAGTGAAATTTTCTTAGTACAACATCACTGTTATGAATGCGATTTCGTATAAGTTTTATGTGTTTTATTTTATAGTCTAACTATATTCCCCACGTATATATAACGTACACTACAATTACACCTGCTTCGCGAAGCCCCGATTTCTGTCCAAGCGGGGGCATGAGTTCTAGTGATCTAGCGATCACTACATCACTCCTCTTTTTTTTCAACAAAACTGGAATATAACCTAAACTGATTTTAATGTACACTGCAACCAGAATAAATATAAATGTTACCGAATTTTGTCTTCCTTTTTTGGTACTATAACTATACTGGTGATATTCAAGGTGTTGTTGCATCAGTGTCTGGTATTTTCTCTATTATATCTTCTGCTTCCAAGCGATTTAACTCACCATCGACTTTAGCTCGTAAATGGAAGGGGATTCTTTGTTGTCGCTGTACGACTGGTTTGACACTTCGGTCCACAATAAGTTCAACTTGCCTGTTTTGGAGTTTTCTAGTTCCTTGAAATACTCGCTTGTGCTTAGTTAGCAAGTTCTGTATGGTTTTATCTTTGACAGGGTGAGTGTCGGTTGTATTGTTTTGTTTGCGGAAGTTTGTCTACGTGCCAATCTTGTTTAAATGCAGGCTTATGAGTCCTAATTCTTGTGCTGTGTTGTTACCAAGTAAGCAGCCACTATCCTGTTCTGTGACAGATATCTTAGCAACCGTAATGCGCTTGCGAGATTCAACCGATGTTTGGAACTTCCCTTTCATTTTTACTGACTCGGTTGAATTAAAGGGGTATGCTTTCATAATTGTTTTTTTCAAATTTATGTCTCCCAGTGTTTTAAAGGTATTTTCATCAATGATATTAATGGTTGAACCAGTGTCTAATTCACTGTAACCAGTGTCTAACTCAGTGTAAATGTCACTTTCTGATTGTTAGTTTTTAATTTGGTGATAGGTGACTTACTTTGTTTGCATTTACCGCATAACAATATTCAGAGTCGGTTGATTCACTACTGGTTTCTTCAAGATTTGAAGTGTTAACAGGTCGAATATTGTTGTCCCGACTTTGGCTTTGCTTGGCTGTACTTTGACCTGGGGAAACCACGTTTCCCGACCGACAACCCTGGCAAAATGGTTGAGTTTCTTGCACTTTCGACATTCTTTATTCTTCGCAGGGCATGGGTTGTTTGTGTGAGGCCATTCACCTCCACAATTTCGACACGTATTCGCTACAGTACGTGTACGACGACAGTCGTTAAGAGCTTGTGTTACCGGAGAATCTTGTTCAACTATATGCACTTTCTCTTCAATATCTCGCGCTTGTATGTGGCTTCACTCGAGCTGACGGCCAGTTATGAGGAGTGTTTCTAGTGTTACTTTTGGGTCACGCAAAGCCTGTTTTCTTAGTCGGCTGGAGGTTCCATATAGAACAATTTGAACCATAATTTCAAAATCGAGGTCGTGGAAATCATAATTTTGGGATGAACTTCTTAACCGCGAGTAATATTGATCGAGTGTTTCCGTTTCACCTTGCTTTGCCTGTCTGAACTGGTACACATCATACAAACGATGCTTCTGTGGCTCGAAATAAGCATTTAATTTGTTTACTGCCGTATCGAAATCATCATCGTCTCCGTGATCTGGCGAAAAATTTCACGTACCCGCGGCCCAGCCTGGTAACGTAATAGCGCTCTTTTCTTCTTTTTGTCTGTGACCCCACTTGCCACGAGATACATTTCAAATCTTGCAGCCATATTTTCCATTTGGGAGCTAAATTCACTCCAATTTCCACGTCAGGGTCGAACGGCGGCATTGGATTAACTAGAGTAGTAGCCATTCTCGTTGCCAATGTTATGAAATCGACTTCGTATAAGTTTTATGTGTTTTATTTCATAGTCTAACTATTTTCCCCACGTATATAAAACGTACACTACCATTACACCCGCTTCGCGAACCGTCGATTTTTGTCCCTGGGGGCATGAGTTGTAGTGATCTAGCGATCACTGGAATCACGCGTGGATGACCATAGCTACGTAATTTTTCAGGCAGACAGCACGAGTTTTTAGTAAAGTTTTTGGTATCCAACGATAGTAACTCCCGGTTGCCAATACAAGAGTCACAAGGTCGACGTAAATACAAGTAAATACGTCGTCAATACGACGATCATTCTTACAAACGCTTATTCGCTTCTCCACAGTGAAAATACGATTTTTTTCACCCGTTTACCTCGCGTAAATCTCTATATGTATGGCATAAGTATCATTTATATAGACCCGGATCAAGGGGGAATCGGGGAAATATTTCCAGAAGTGATGATATTTCCCGAGGGCTTTAACGCCCGAGGGAAATATCATCACTGAAAGAAATATTTCGCCAAATCCCCCGAGCGGAGGGTCTATAAATGATATATTATACCGAAAACAAAAAACTTCTGTAAGAATAAACTTTTAAGTTCTTCAAGTTGAACATACCTTCGTGAATATGATGCTCTAAAATACAAAATAGCCAGATCTTTGTTTATTTTTATAACAAAAATTAGAGAAAATTCCTTTTTAAATATTTCCTTGCCCTCTAAAATAATTCATAATTCTTCGTGAAGTCCATCAAACTTTTCGCACATTCCGGCGTTTGTGTTCACGAAAACTTGGCAATCTGTGTTTGCGTGTACAACCGTTGCCATGATAGCGTGAGATATGTACGTAGCATATCTCACTTTAAAAGTGAGATACCTGGTGAAATCCCCTCATCAAGTGGTAGAAACATGATATTTTGACTGGACAATTTGAATTTGAGGTATAATATTATCCTTAATTTATCGCATACTTGTGCCTTTGGCTCGGGGATAAAAACAATTTACTCCATGGTTGGTTGCTTTGTACGATTTAAGCTCACTTGTTCACTGCGCTTACTCGTTCGTTTACCAATCACTCATAGCTCTTGAACAAACATCATACGCGCTCACTAACTATAAAGTAATCTCTATCTTTTTAGGCACAAGCAATATTGAAAAAGAGAGTGTGAGTCAATTAAGCTGGAGGATTTTGACAAAAAATGCATAACTGGTGGCACTTATTTATGTTATGTGCACTTTTGCAAATCGCGCAGGACGAAGCAAGTGAAATACCAAACATTTGTTATAACTCCACTCTGGAAGGTACTTATCAGACATTTGTATCACAGTAGATGTCAGTTATGTATAAGACAGTTACGGATTATAGTATTTTCGAATCCTGATAATTTTATTAGTGTTCAGCCAAGCGAGATTTGCTTCTAATATCATTTTTCTTTGTTTACTCGATTCTGATTAGCTAAGAACTGTGCCGATTAATCGCGAGCCTCGCGGGGTGCGGGATTTTTAAAAACTAAAAACATAGACAAATCGGTTAAACATTTTTTTAAAAAAATGATAGCTATTTATAGCAAATTACACTTGTCCTCGAAGTATTAATGGAGAATCACACTTGTGTTCAGAAGAAATGATTCTTTGGAAAAAATATGTCAATACTCGTTGTTTGTATAAAGTACTCGAATAAACAAAAGTATAGACACTTTCTAGTTTTTTAATTAAATTATGTGAGAATTTGTGAAGTAAACTAATTATGTACTGTTTCCAGAAACATGGAATAACTCCTCGCATCGTAAAACCAGACATGTATGAGATAAATTACTCGCTTCAGCATAAATCCTTTGAATACAATGTTTGCGAGATTATTGCTACAGAGTTTACAAAGCGCTTAGATATAACTCGACTAAAGTCATTGTGACCATAGCAACAAGATCACTCTTATATTTTTTTTCCAGAATGACAAATATTCTGAAAATTAAAGTCCATACAACAGCTTTAAATAGAGCGATAACTCTAACTTAGAGATAACAAAACAGAACAAATTTTTGAAGAAAACATTTATGAAGCCAACGTTTCATTGCTATACTTAAAACATCTTCTGAGCAATTAAGCTCTTTGTATAAAGCGGAATATTCCAAGGTACTTAAAATAGGCAAACCATACGGACATAACAGTAAAAATACTAAGGACATACAATATTACAAGATACAATAAAAAGGTCATGCAAAGTAAATAGTAGGATTAATTATACAAGGTTTAAGGCACAGAAGAAAGATTGACATTAATCAAAGGCTTAAGTATGGATATAACTCAACTTTCTCTCAACAAGAGTTCAAAAAATGAGCAAGTGGATAAAATAGAGGAATAATCCTGTATTGTATCTTATATATGTCTTTGGCTTTGCTGTTGTTAAATCATTATGATTTGCTTATATTAAATCCTTAACCGATTTTGTAGCCATAGGACATTTTGTATTACATGAAGCTTTTGTACATATGGTGATATCTTATTTGTCCTGAAGTTGTTGCAATTCTACAACCAAAAATTTGTTCTGTTTGGTAATGATATGGTTCTATTAAAGCTGTTGTTGTCTGGGCGTTAATATTTCCAAGAAAACAAAAGATTTCTGCCTGGAGTATCCCTTGCTACTGTGTTGACAAACATTTTATGACTGCAAAGGACAAGTGCCTCGTGATCAGTGCCTAATTTTTAGTCTTCCTAAAATATTTCATATTCGTTGTGGTGAAAAACTTTACTATGACTTCGTTTACATTCACTCGGCGCGAGGGAGGGCAATTAATAAGTCATTCATTATTATACCAAATTTCAAAGTGAACGACAGTATTAAACATGACAAGACAAAAACTGCTTTTATTGAACATATTTTCGCCCTCTATTAGTTTAAAACACGAAAAAAACTTTCGGCTTCATAGTTTCAAAGATCGCATTTTCACGTGACACATTCACGACTTCTACTTTTATCACCGTCGGTTTACTGACACTTGATATATGACAAAAAAAAATTGACGGCGAGTAAACGCTAACTTGCAATAAATTGGCACATGTTGCTCACCCCATTTTTCCTGGTTTAAACTTAGTTCACTTGATTTTTTTACGAATAATTACTATTTCGTTCTTTTTTCAGTTTGAATTAAAGGAAAATTGCATCTAGATATTTGACATCATTAATGAATAATCAAATGATAGAAAATGGTGGGTTGGGATAAAACGCAAAACCGGGATGACGGAATGGAGGAACGGAACGGAAAGGCGGAACAGAATGGGGATAAAACGCGGAACGGATAGGCGGAACGAAATGGGATAAGACGCGGAACGGAAAGGCGGAACGGAATGAGGATAAAACGTGGAATGGAAAGGCGGAACGGAATGGGGATAAAACGCGGAACGGAATGGGGATAAAAAGCGGAACGGAAAGGCGGAACGGAATGGGGATAAAACGCGGAACAGAATAGCGGAACGGAATAGAGATAAAACGCGGAACGGAATGGCGGAACGGAATGGAGATAAAACGCAGAACGGAACCGAATGGGGATAAAACGCGGATAAAATTAATGCAGAACAAACTTTTTCGTGATTTTTCTTGATATAACTAAACATGCACAAACAAAAAGAAACTAACTCTCATTTACTAGGAAGATCAATTTTTAAAATGCTATGTTGATTTTGTAGCGATATGTTTGGTAAAGGTAGTTGCGCTTATGCACAGCAATTTGGTGGGATGATTTTCCTCGAATAGTACCTCGCGAATCACAAGGAAATGTTTACTATCACGTGCAGGAAATTTACATTTGAAGAAAGCAACCAGTGCAACCTTACTTCATTCCACAAATGGCATCCGTACCACACGGTCTTTTGCCGCATTTGAAAGCAGAACATATGCACTTTCTACGAAAATTTGGTTTACAGATCTGAAACGTGATATAAAATCATTCAAGATTATTCTTTATTAAACACGTTGTTAAGAAAGTTGTAAAGAAAAGTTAGATTCGGAAGTGAGGTAGAGAGAATACTCTTGTAAATGTTGGTACGTTTAACAGTCAAAATGTTTCCTGTACGTAATATAGTGCAACTTTGAAAATTTGCATTCTTTGCCCTCATATAAATTTATGACATTTAATTAAAGGCACCTGGTAACACGCAAATACATTTAAAAATACATTTTATTCTATAAATATATTTTTTAAAACTCTCCCCAAATTTACGTGTACAGGCCTTTATTTAAGGTGTGATATGCTATTAGATTTATTACATTGTGTTCTGTTTCAGTTATCTCGCAACAATGTGTTAGTGTTACATTTATTATCACAGTTGTTAGTGTCAAGTAAAACATATTTCGGCCATGACGATATATTGGCGTTTTAGAACATATCGCTTTTTAGAACAACATGTCGCGGTTTGTAGTAGTTTACAGAACACATCGTTTTGTAGAACAAATAGCTTTGTAGAACATATCGCTTTTAAATAGAAGAACAGAACAATATTAATTAATGACAAATTAATCACACAAAATCAACTTAACATTATAAAAATTGATTTGTCAAGTAAGTGTGATGTAATTTTTGTGCATGTTTAGTTATATCAAAAAGAATGACGTATCTTATATTCCGTTCCACCATTCCGTTCCGCGTTTTATCCCTATTCCGTTCCGCCATTTCGTTCTGCGTTTTATACCCATTCGTTCCGTCATTCCGCTCTGCGTTTTATCCCCATTCCGTTCCGCCTTTCTGTTCTGTTCCGCTATTCCGTCATTCCGGTTCCGCATTTTATATCATCTCGAAAATGATGATAAAATAATATGGTTTAGGCATATTTTCAGTTACGTTCCCTTACTATATTGTATTTTTACATCCTGAAGGATACAAGCTGAATGTAGCAGTCATAATGAACAAAACCATTCCCGAAAAAATAGATTGTGTATTGGAATGTGCAATTGAGCCGTGCTGTCGGTCGATCAACTACAAAAAAACATTAAGCTCAAACAATGAAACAAATTGTGAAATGTTACACAACGTTGCCTACAACACCTCACACTTATCACTGGAGGAGGAATCCTCCTATGATTACGTCTACTTGGCAAACCCAAGAAAGGTAAATTGCTTCCTTATAATTAGTGGAAATTTTGTGATATGTGCAGGTTTTTGTTTCATTATATAACAATGCAAAAAAGGAACTAGTTTAGTCTGAATCAATGGACTCTGTTAATATTGGAACGGCAACTTCCGATAAAGGAAAAACAGGACTATGCGAAGCCAAGATGGCGGAAATTGATTGTGGTTAAAATGTGAATCTTAAACAATTCTCCGCTAACACCCTCCCACCCTCCGTTTTTGAGAAGGAAAATAGATTTATAATCTGGTAAATCACATAAAATATTATTTGTCAATAAAAGGGAAAACACAGAAACCTTGCTAGATTTCTGCCAAAACTTTACAGCCGCGTCGATCAACTAAGCTGCATCAGCTATTGTGAAATCTGCGTGCTTCTTGCATGTTCGCTAAAAATTTTTGAAACATTCTTTGGAGTAGGCTAACTGGATGCCAAGTTTGAATAAATTGATTTTGATGGAATGTTTTCTTTGCTATAGGATTACAATACAAGCTGTTTGCCCGAAGTGCATAAAGAAAATAACTCAGGTATCGATATAATGGCTCGATTTAGATAATGGCAATAGATGCATGCCTGCGATTATTGTTGTTGTTCTAATATATAATACAATATACTTTATAATGTTGTAGAAAAACAACAATACCTACAATGAGTGCTAAACTTATATGCAAACTGGCTTTCCACATTTTTCAATCTTCCTCAAGACACGGCATTGAGTTGATTTGGATATATCAAGAACACCAGCGCTTTCTGACACTTCTTTGCTAGTTTGCAAGGGGTTACGCCAGACTTTCTTCTTGATCTGACGCATAACTCGATGCGAAAAAGTTGCCTGCTTCCGAATTTTGACCTTGTCAAAACGTCCATTGCACTTTGAATAGCTAATAACAAATTTTTTAACGGTATGATGATCACGGCCTAATTCTTTCGCTATTTTCAGGATAGATAACTTAAGAATATGGCGGACTATTAGGAGTAGCAAACACTTAAGGCATCCAAAAAGACGAGAACTAAGACGAAAACGACTGCCACAAGATTAATTCTGGGAAAATACAGAGAAACGCTAAGAATTGACTATGGCGCGAAACACAAGGCAAGTTTGTTGATAATGCGTATTTATACTTGTGTTTTAATGCTTCATAAAGGCCGGCATAGCCGTACTCCCCCAGTCTATTCACTGTTTAAATTTCAGAGTAAGTTTATGTCTTGTAAATGCAAGACTGTCTTCTTATTACTGTAGTTCAAAATATTGACGAACTTTACATGTAAAAGAATATAAAGAAAGATACAAAATTGCCTTGAAATGGTTTTATTTCAAACTCAAAGTTTATGTAGATGAAATTTAGTTTCATAAATATTTCAAAACGTCTAATGTAATCAATAGGTCGTATTTTATACCAAATTTAAGCTTACATTAGGCGTAATAGCATACTGATGACAAATGTTGTGGCATTTTAAAAAAATGTCAATAAAATAATGATTAAAGACTGATATTTTGTCCTTTTGAAAAAAATGTACAGAAAGAATTACAATTGCCGTGTTGCTATGACAACAACCTAAAGAAGTACTTCATGTTATTCCAAAAATATAGTTCATGCTCTTAGTTAGTGGCGAGGGGCTAAGGCATGCATGTGTTTCTAGTTAGATTAATATGCGCATAAAAAACTTACAATTGCATGTTTTGCCATTTCAATCGCGTCCCCAATGCGATGTATTTCGACACATTGCTTTGCCAGCGCGAGAAAAAGTCGCACATGTATCCCTACCTTTAAGCTCCTCAGCACGATATTATTCGAAAATAAGCACTGGTTAGAAAGGCAGAAATGCTTTATTTTCACGTGTGAGCAAGCGAAATTTCTGATCCTTGCGAAATAACTGATCATGCGTAACAGGTCAGGAGTTTCGCGCGCGTGTCGGGCAAATATATGATATCCGTTAATTTACCGCTTACTCCACGAAAAATGTTTTTCTTTCGCTTCAGCTTTTACCTTTTTATGTTTTCGAAGGGGTGTTTTCCGTAGGTCTATTATAGTTAAATGAATTCATGAAAACAAATGCAGGGAGAGCTACTGTGAATTAATTTGCACATTGATCTTTGCATTAATATATGATAAGCAACTCGATAGTTAGTAATTGCCTTTAATATTCCGTATCGATGTAATGGATATTAAACAATAATTAAATGAGGTCGAGCAGGATATGAGGAATTATTAAGGCAGATGTTTGTGTTACATATGACACAAGCAGAGGCCTTAGTAATTCCTGGTATCCTGCGAGAACCGAATTCAATAAGTGTTTTATTATTCATTAATTGGTCGACGAATCTCTCCTTTGAGGAATGCATTTTGTATTTTGCCGGTATTGATTTAACCCGCATAAATTAGCGTGACGTCATATCGTGTTACATTGTTTTTCAATATACGACGAAATTACTCATAATGTCGTATATTTGTTTTCAGTATACCGCGGGGAAGTCATATCCCTAAATTTGGGCAACTACCAAGCGGAAGTGACGATTTCACCGACAGCCATTAACTAATCCAAACTCTTGAAATATTTTCAATAAATTATGATAACAATCAGACTGTGTTTGGATCACTGAATACAGTAATATGATGAGTGATAATAACATTAACTAATATTACAATATTAATTTTATATTAATTGCTCGTTGGCATTTGAAATAATCACGATACAACAATATGGTTCTTTTTATGATATCTTTGATTATATCACTGTCTATAGATAGCGATGGATTAAAAATCAGACTGGCCAATTCGGAAAATAGCTACAGTGGTAGAGTGGAAATCTATCATCCAGAATTTGGTTGGGGTACGGTTTGTGACGATGATTGGGATAGAGTGTCTGGGGATATTGTCTGTCGTCAGTTAGGATTCACTGGGTCTAACGAGACATTGAGGGTATTTTATGGTGAAGGAACTGGCCCAATATTGCTGGATGAGTTTTATTGCACTGGTGCAGAAACACACATTTGGGACTGTGAATTAAATGATGGTTGGAATTACCATGATTGTGATCATTCCGAAGATGCAAGTCTCGATTGTTACTGATATATTAAGCAGCAAAATCAACAACCAAATTTTCCTCAGAAAATTAAATACAATAATTACAAGAAAAATGCATGTACATTTGAATACCTTGTTGCATTGTGAAGTACTTTGCATGTGCAGTAATCACAATGTGTTGAAATAGGACTTTAGAACTCACATTGCAGTGAATAATGTAATTAGTGATGCATTGTTTCTGTTTTAACTTTGATTTTAACTTTTAATTTTGATTAAACGCATTTGTAGCTATGCCAGCGTCTTTTGGCGATATTTAAGAGCTAATGTCCTCGAATTAACTGGGACAATGACTGACATAATAGCTGATTTGGAGGGCAATCATATTAGCTATCGTTCTCTTTCGAAAGCATTAACTGACGTATTTTATTTTTGATCAGGTTTTCAACACAAATCCATCTATTTTAAGTCAAAATGTTTCGAGATTTTTTTCCACAAATTTCATCTCACTATTTATTCAAGAGCAATAACCAAGTTGTCGACTGCGGTACAGTAATTAAAGAAACCAACTGAAAAATAAAATAAACGATGTTATAGCCTCTTATTAATGACCAAATATAGACTGTGATCAAATTTAATAACCATATTTCACCCAATCTGAAACGTCTTATTTTACTCCAAATTGAACACGTTGAATTTTTCGTGGGATCCCGCCAAGTTTTTCTTGAATAAAATTTGCTCACAATTCAACTATATGTACAGCTATACCCATTCGCTCCCTTATATGCAGTTATCCTGTTCACCAGCAGGGAATGGGTTGCCTAAAATTTTTATGAGAATTTTGTTATATGAACAGACATAAAATACTTTCAAAGGCGCAAAGTTTTGCAAAAATTGCAAAAAAGAGCGAATATCATCTAAATGAGGTAAAGGCGGAAAGTATCGTTATGCTAATGAAGAGGATCTAAAAAAGATATTACAAGAAAATCTCAATACGATCAGCACGCTTGGTATAAAATGCAGCAAATTCGTGTACAACAGTTTTTTCCGGGTGGAGCGTATTTTTTGAAAGTCCGCTGACTAAATTATTTTTAAAATGTGCGTCACTTAAAGAGCGTTGCGTGTCCCCGTACTGTACATGCATGTTGTCTTTAGATAAACATAGAAAATTGTGACAAGCAGAGCGAAACGTACGAATGGGTCAAAATGGTGCCAAGGCTACCATCGTTGCACGTATTATTTGGTTTCGGTTGCCATGGTTGTAAAAGATATTGTTTACGGGGTTCTCTATACATTTCCAGAATTTCAAACACAAAAAGTATTCATAAACGAAGAAATTTAACAAATTTAGACCTTGTTAGGGTGAAACTATGATTTTATATATCCTGAACAAAAGGCGGCCTTTCATTGGGTTTTCTCTGCGCTTTATTGTTTTGTTGCATTGTTTGCTAAAGCTATTAAAATATGCAACACAAACATTAAGCATTTTCTCGGGTTGTTTACATAGCCAATTTTCCATGTTTCAAAAAGATAACTTCGCTAACATTCAATTATTGAATTAAGGTAAAACTTTCTGTTTATGTAGTAACGGCTTTTGTCTTGGGGATAAACTAAAATAAACGCACTTTATTGCAATTTGGTAAGAAAATTGCGATTTTAATTGGACAGTTTCAGCATTCAGAAATATAATCTTCGATTTTAGATGCGCTATACACAGTTATAAAATAGTTTTAGTTCACACCCTATAGACAATGTCTTGGGTAATGAACAAAAAGTTGTTTCAAATTTGCATAAATTTGGCTTCTAATAAATTTTGCACGTTGATCAATTTGCGCTTATTTTTTCATGGTAGCAATCCTGGGCCTTTCTCTAAGATCTTATGTTTTATTTTATTGAATATGACATTAAAACGCCAACAAGACGCTTTCGAAAAAAAAATGCCAAACGTGAGCGTTGCACGTGGTCTTATAATGATTACAAAGCGCTGGTGTTACTGTTACAAACGACGAGAAGAAAAATAGAATTATTGACCGGACAAGCAAATCTATTTTCAATACGTTGTTATCGATTGGGTTGTTGTTTCATTCATGGACGAAGCTGGCTATTTACATCAATATCAATAAATAAATTATATTCAATAAGCTAATACAAGGTAGATCTTAATATTTTTATTCATATATGAGATGAGTTTTGAAATGTGGCTATTAATGCCTGTTGTATTTGCAGTCAGGGTGAGATAGGTTCCCCTTTGAAGAGTTACGACCCTTATACAATCTATATATAGCCCTGGCCTATTTTACTTTATTCACAATTTGCTAGCTTTTGATTTTAATCTCTGCAGTCATGTAAACATCTTTTGTGCAATATATTTATAAAAAAAATTATAAAAATGTTTAAAAAATCAACGTACATTAAAGAGTTTTGTCGTTTGATTCTCTACACCCCTAAGAAAAAAACTCTTGTTTTGTACGCGCCAGACTTCCACTGCAATGTTTATGACACCCTTGACAAAATAAATTCACTTTATAAATGAATATATTTTGCCTAAAATGGCTGAAATTACAACGTGCTATGAATTAATTACTATATACTATAATGTTCACTTTATTTTAATTTTGTGCAATGTCTTGTTATTGTTGGTGCCGATATCTTAAACTGTTAATATATAAATGTCAATGCAAGTCATACCAGTATTTCAGTCTTAAGATGCCACAAAGAAAACTTATTTTGTCAACGTGATTAAATAAGTTGTCTCTTGCAAGTTTTGATATTATTTCTAGGTAATGATGATCCATACAATGATATCAACATGAAGATATTCCTACTTCATGTAGCATGTAGTGTCCATCATTTGCCATCATTGTGGAATAACTTGTCAGGGTATTGTACATCTACGGATATTATATTAGCATACAATATGTTCCTGATATCTACACTGTAAGTTGAACAAGCTCGGTGATTTAACAATACTGTAATAGGCAGATTCCATACCATTGCAACATTATGATGTACCCAACATCTACCCATTTTGTAGATTAGAATCACATCATGTCAAGTACAGGAATCTAATTATCATGATAGATTCTATCCATCGCATGCAATGTAATATATGCATACAATCTTGAAAATCAGCATTTTGCTTTCAACTAGAATACATTTCTTTTAATCAAGAACTCCCATCCTATTACATATGAATAATAATTCCAGATTATAATTTGACTGTAACAACCACTTGGTTTCATCCAGCAGTTAACATATGGCACCTTTGAGATCCATCTTACTGTAGTTGTATAACTGTAGAAAGAAAGAATTAATAACATTTATTTAGAAACATAAATAAATTGAACGGGCAGGGGAGGGTTTAGACAAACAAAAACTTACCATTGTCTTGGCAGCTTGCAAATCACAATATTTTAATCCATACAGTAATAATAATGAGTAAATTAGTTATGATTTTACAAAATTAAATTATACCACATTATAACAGGGATACATACATGAAATCCCTCTATTGTTGAAACTTAATAGTTTTCTGTTCTAAATTCACAGCTATTAGCCTGTGCTAACTGATCTAGCCTGCTTTCTTCTTCAAGCCTATATTGCGTCAATCCTTGGCTCTTGTGTATTGTTAGAGCCCAAGCAAACCCAAGAGGTAATTGTTGCCTCTCATGGAATCCTACTTCTGTCTGTGATTTGACAGTGATTGGACATATTGGGATACACAGCGGTTGGTTTTCAATAAAGACAGGTCCTCTATAGTTTTCAAATTCTACTGTTACCGCAATAGGTAAGTCAGGTGGTTGATGGTTGTTTTGATAGATAATATCAACAACTGTTCCTGTAGCTCCATTGCAGAGGCAACACTTGACCAGAAATTTATGGTCAACATAACTCTAGCACCCTTTGCTACAAACACAACAGATTCTAATCCGGACATATCATCTGAAGACATCTTTTTAGCCAATGCTGATGAATGACGAGCACTAATATGAGCAATTGGATAATCAAGTTTTGTCAGCTGCTCGTGGTTGTAATTAGCAACTTGTTCATTAGTCATTACTATAAGAAAGTCTAGTAACATCTTCAAATTCACATGAATTAGTGACATTTGATGGTTGACGTGTCAGAAGTAACTTCCAATCATCGACTGTTGATTCGCCTTTACGAAGTCGTAACAACAAATCTCTGTACTGTACTTGTTCAGATGTCATACCTTGAACACGATGATTCACAGCAAGTTTAACAACCTTTTCAAACATATGATTTGCTTGATGACCTTGCTCACCAACAGCATTTGATGGTTTTGCATGGTAAAGAGGCCTATCTGCTACTGGTGGCAACTTACCTGGATCACCAGTTAAAATCAAATATTTTCCTTTAAATACTTTGTCATTAAAACCAGTTGCTAGTTTGCAACGCTTCTCTATCCAACCAAAAGTAACTTGGCCAAGCATGGAATATTTATCAATAATGATGTATCCAATGTCATTAACACTCTCTTGTAACCTACACAAGCTTTATCCTGTTAGATCTTTACTACTTCTTGATCCTATTGGTAACTTCAATAGAGAATGCACAGTTACACCTCTAATGTTATAAGCCGCTTTTCCTGTGGTAGCAGTAACCACACATTTACTTTGCAAAAGATTTCTAATATAATTAATAAGGTAACTTTTACCAGTTCCTGCAACACCATTTATAATCGGACATAACGGCTCTCTTTCAGGTAATGTATTATCAAAATGAGCCTTAACAATATCATAAGCAAGTTTTTGCATTTCACTAAAACTGTTGATGTCAACAACATCATATTGCTCATCAATAGTCTAATTCTCTTTCTTTGTTTTCATCAAACTGGCATTTCTTGGATCTGTTGTTCCGAATAATTGGTTCTGTCAAGATGCCAATCATTTGCTGAATCTGGTGTTTGTTCAGAGTTGTCAAAAGGATTATGTAGGTCTGATAATATCATCCAGTCTTCTCGAGTTGTCTTCTGTTCTACAGAAGGTTCATCTTCAGGTTCTTGACTTTGAATGACAGCTTTTGATTTATCAAACCAGTCTGGGACATTAGACTGTCCATAAGGTGTCTGCAAAAATTCATGCCAACAATTGATCAGAACCTTATCAGTTGGCTCCTGGTCACCCCCTGCATTATTTTAGGTTGTTCTCCACGGTTTATACCTCAAAAGTTGATATTTACAATATAGGCCTAAATTTGAACCTTTTTGGATTAGGAGAATATGTTGGAAATATTCGTGGTATAATATTCTGGCAATTTTTTCAGTTCAATGTTAAAAACTTTGTATGTTGTGGCATATTGAATAAAGTTCATATTTTATTTTATTTTCTGAACTTTCGTATTGTTCACGATTAGCATACACATCAAGAAGTGAATAATCTGTGCACAATTCACCCTCGTCAATACTTGCAGCATCACGCACACGTGAACCATTTAAACTAACTGGCATCACCTTAAATGAAGAACTATGAAGTTTTAAAGACAACAAATGATGCATTGTCTCTTGAGCAGCATAATCTCTTTCACCCAGAAACTTCATAACAACGTTCTTAATAGCTCTACGAGGGTCAGTATTACAATCAACATTTTGCACAATTGAATTGAATGCTTGTTTCAACATAGGTGATCTCCGCTCACCTTTAGCTGCATATTTTGCGAGATATTCAACACAAGCATATTGATCAATAACGACTTGAATATCACAGTTTGCTCTTCATTCTTGTAGTTGAAGTTGTTGATGGTTATTTAACCTAGCATCATTTCTTTTAGTTACAATCTTAGCTTGATAATGTTCATTATCAACTGAAGTATGAATTCTTTCAAATTCCAATCTTGTCTTAGAACAAAGATCAAAAGGGAAATGAAATCTACATTTTAACTCTGTTTCATTTGACTTCTTTCGAAGACAATAACTTAATTGTATTACAATAAGTGTGACGCTGGACCATGTTTAGCAGATCTACATAATCTGATTGCTTGTCATGTTCAGGAATGTCATGATGACTTCTTTGGCATGGATAAACTTCGGATCTTATCCACATGTCCTCATCTGGTGGATTAGGATTGATGGTTGATGACAACCAATCAACATACTAGCATACTGTCAGCTGCTTTCTGACCAGCTTCAATATCCTGGTATAGTTCAGTTGTTTCAGAACAAGCATTTTCACCTTTTGAACATTTGAGCTAAATAAAAAACCTTTCAAAGCTGTCTGAGTAAGTTGACACAAACCTGGGTCATTATTTAGTTTAGCAGTACCATGACAACGAACACTACCTCTACCTTGGTATTTATATCTAAACCAATGCCATTTTGCACCGAGTGTGTCATACAGCCAGTGTTTAACAAAGCTTTCTAATCTTTGGGTAAAAAACCAATCAACAATATGGGGATTGTTTATGACATTTTCTCGTCTTATCTGACTGGTAGAATTACCAATGTCACGTTCAGTATCAGCTTTGAATAAAGCATGCAACTCAGGCCAATGCATATCTGCAGAAGAGAAAGTAAAAAATAATGTTGGTGCTCCAACACTAGTTATGATAGCTTTGAATTCCTCTCTTATTCTATTCCAGTAAGCATTAGTACCAGCCATATTACCAACATATCTAGACACTTTAGACATAAATACATTTGCAGTGTTACTGGCAGCAATTTCTCGTAGCTCATCGATTTTGAAATGTGCTTCACCAGGGTTTTGTTTTAAGAATATTCCACTTTGTTGTAAGATTCGCTTTCTTTGAATCATGTTAAAAGCCCAATATGAAAATCGTGGGTGGTTAGCAAAACGGTATACTCATTTACCATCAATAATTTCAGCAAATTTTAAAAGATGCTTTATTCGTTCCTGCAGAGGGACATCTCTTAGCTGCACCTGGTTGGTGGGATCACCTTCAGGAAATAAAGTTGGGAAAGCCATTGTGGCCAGACATTATACCTGATACTCATTTAATGGTTCATTTTCAACAGAGGGCCATTGAATTGGCTCATCTTCAGACAACTGATTTCTAACAGCATCAATTTCCTGCTGTTGTTGCTCACCAACAGGTAAAAAACTACTCATTTCTGTTGAGTTATTATAAACAATACGCTCTGATTGATTATCAGTAGGACCTACATCAGGATAAACAATCATCCGAAACTAAATCACTGTCAGTCTCAATAGTCATAAGGTCTGCTGGCACACCATTGTCAGGTAATGAATTTAGTGCATTAGCATTAATTGTCAAACTTGCATAATGTGGATTATTGTTGATCAGCCAAGCTAAGGCATTGTGCACTTTTTGTTTTTGCACTGTCACATCTTTAAAGGTATTGTCTCTACCTTTAACTTTGATAATTATTGCTGCGAAGTCTTTAGGGTATCTTGGCAAAGATGTTGTAAGACTTCTTTTCAACAATTTCTAACAATGTATTGTACAGACCTGTGAAACCTATTCATGTTAGCATTTGCCCAACATTGATCTTCAATTCCACCATTATTGTGGATGTCAAATGTACTTAACTAATCCTGTTGGTTTAATTCATTGTGTGGTTGTGACACACTTTTTGTGCGCCTTTCTTTTTGACAAAGTCTATATTTTTTTCTAGTCTTATTGTCTTTCACTTTCAGTTTCTTCAGACTGATTTCGTTTTTCAAACTCTCTATCTTTTTTTAGTCTTATTTGTCTCTGACTTTCAGTTTGTTTGGAATGTCTCCTTTTTTTAGATTCTCTATGTTTTTTACGTCTACTTTGTTTCTTGCTGTCAGTTTAATCCTCTGACTGCCTTCTATTTTTATAGTCAACAGCTTTTTGAAGGCTAGCAATTTTAGTACCTTTAGTTTCTAATGAGCGTCTCTTTTTTTGATATTCTTTATCTCTTGTACATTTGGCTATTGTTTTGGAAGCTGTATATTTATTTAACTGCAGCTGCACAATTTCGAACAAGTTGGTATGCAGCTCCGTTGAAACAGAATACAAATATTGCTCCAAGTCTAGAATACTTTTAAATTTCATTAAAACAACAGTGCCATTTGGATCAGGCATGCCATGTAAGTCTCTAGCATGTGAACAGGGGCGGATCCAGACTGATGCAACTGATGCGAATGCATCAGTCAGAATTTTTTAAGCTTAGAATTTTGAAGAAAATTAGTATGCTAATTATAAATAAATAACACTTATGTTAAAGCATAGCAATAATAGCATTTTGACTGTAAATTACACAAGAACGCAGTTCTTCCATATTATTTCAAAATGAAATATATAGTAAAACCATATTTCTTGAATTAACTCGAAAGTCGTATTAACAGACGCGAATGGCGTCCAAAAATCGTGTTCCTGAACTTATACGATATCTTGTCGGCGTACAAATCTCGCGATTGCATTTCGCCAAATATGTCGGCAATTTGTTGAAACTTGGAGGTGCTCCAATTGCGCTGCTACAGATTAGTGGAAGCATAATTTTTTAAGTCACGTTGGGAAAGAGTGCATCACTACGTCACGTTGGGGAAAAAAGTGCATCAGTGGTGGATCAGTCACGAGTCTTTTTGGCCAAGTTTCCCCAACGACACGTCATAAAAACCATTGTTCTCGTGCCTCCGTAACGTTGGGAAATGGATGCTGACTGATGGATTTAGCCCGCGATTAAAATAATGCGCTTGTGACTGATGCGTTTCGCCCGCAGTCAAGCGATTCTTTCGCCCACGTTTCTCGAACATCATGGCAGAACGTATGCAAATTAACTACGACCTTTGTTCGTATCGTAGTTTCGAAATAACAGAGCTGTCGAACCCGACGCAGTGAAGAAAAACTGTGAAATGAAAGTTATTACAGATTTACAGCCATTGCACAGGCGAAAATTTGGGTCCCATTTCGAAGTGGAGAGCATGTAAGAGATCCTTATGCTGAATCGCTTGTCCCTAAACATATAACAAAAGCATGGCAACGTGGAGTAGCACCGCGAGCCTTAAAGTGAGTGTTAATTATGTATTGAATATATACAATAATTGTATTTACACTTTGTTTACGGTAGTAATGAATAGATAATAGCACATTTTGATTATTTTGTGTTTTATTAATCAACTGTATAAATATATAATGTCAAAATATGTGTTGAATTTATAGTTTATAAAACAGAGCATTGTTTAATATTTGAGGGGTATTTAGGGATATACATTGTCACCGTGGTTAAGAGGAAACTGAGGTATGGTTAGATTATATGTATACTGGCCTAGGGCGAGCTGCAACATGCAACCGACAGGCGACAATATTTACAGCAACCTGCAAACCTAACCACTTAGGCACTTGACAACCACTTAAGCCAGATCAAAATTGAAAGGGATGCTACTACAAGCCGTTGTTGTCAAAATAATGTAAACAAGAGTGTCCTGTCAAGTCGGATAAAATATAATAATATTAAAGCAAAAGTAAAGTTCATTTCACTTACCGTTCTAAACTGTGTTGTTATGCTGTTCAGGTGGCCTGAGTTTAAGACAGTACAACTTACAAGCTGACCTGTTTATTAATGATGAGTTGACTGAAAAGTACACACTGGTTATGATATATCTACATTATAATTATTGGGATAATAATATATGATGGGATAATAATATGCTATAGTATGGTATACATGTATAATTTAGGCACTTGGAATAGAGGCAGGGGCCCAATATTATCCATTGTGATTGTAAACAAGTAATTTTGTCAGCCAAATAATTAGAGAGAAGGAGATGTTAATGAATGATTGAATAGTCAATATAAAATGAACTTTATGCTTGCTTTTTAGAATGGTCCAGTCATCCTGCTGCTGTTGGAATAATCTTTACTTTGACCATTTAACTTGATGATCCAGTCATCCTGCACCTGTTGGAATAATCTTAACTTTGAACATTTAACTTGATGATCCAATCATCCTTCTGGTGTTTTAATTTTGACTTTGAACATTTAACTTGATGATCCAGTCATCCTGTTCCTGTTGGAATAGTCTTAACTTTGAACATTTGACTTGATGATCCAGTCATCCTGCTGCTGTTGGAATAATCTTAACTTTGAACATTTAACTTGATCCAGTTATCCTGCTGCTGTTAGAAAAATCTTAACTTTGAACATTTAACTTGATGATCCAGTCATCCTGCTGCAGTTAGAATAATCTTAACTTTGAACATTTAACTTGATGATCCAGTCATCCTGCTCCTGTTAGAGCCCAACTCATTTTTTCTCTACTGCTCTTGTCCAAGCCAGTTTATTAAGATACAGGTAACAAAATCAGACGCGGACGCGTTCGGAACGCAAATGGAATGCGAACGCAGTGTTAGGTTTTTTTTTCAGAAAATTCAGCATTTTTTTCAAAATTTCGGAGTCAAAATTTTAATAAAAAGTGCGCTCAGGACGCTGGATATCGCATTTCCGAGGCCCTAGACTTCAAAATTTTCCAGGGAAGGATACCCCCGGACCTCCCTACTTATGCGAGGTTTTGGATTTATGCATCAGTCAGCCCACACGCTAGATCTGCCCCTGCATGTGAGTCACATAAATAGAAATATTCTGTTTGCTTGATTAAGGCCATCATATAATAATAATAATAATAATGATAATAATAATAATAATAATAATAATAATAATAATAATAATAATAATAATAATAATAATAGTAATAATAATAATAATAATAATAATAATAATAATAATAATAATAATAATAATAATAATAATAATAATAATAATAATATTAATAATAATAATAATAATAATAATAATAATAATAATAATAATAATAATAATAATAATAATAATAATAATAATAATAATAATAATAATAATAATAATAATAATAATAATAGTAATAATAATAATAATAATAATAATAATAATAATAATAATAATAATAATAATAATAATAATAATAATAATAATAATAATAATAATAATAATAATAATAATAATAATAATAATAATAATAATAATAATAGTAATAATAATAATAATAATAATAATAATAATAATAATAATAATAATAATAATAATAATAATAATAATAATAATAATAATAATAATAATAATAATAATAATAATAATAATAATAATAATAATAATAATAATAATAATAATAATATTAATAACAATAATAATAATAATAATAATAAAAATAATAATAATAATAATAATAATAATAATAATAATAATAATAATAATAATAATAATAATAATAAAAGTACACACTGGTTATGATATATCTACATTATAATTATTGGGATAATAATATATGATGGGATAATAATATGCTATAGTATGGTATACGCGTCTTCTGTGAAGGCACCCTTTAATAATAATAATAATAATAATAATAATAATAATAATAATAATAATAATAATAATAATAATAATAATAATAATAATAATAATAATAATAATAATAATAATAATAATAGTAATAATAATAATAATAATAATAATAATAATAATAATAATAATAATAATAATAATAATAATAATAATAATAATAATAATAATAATAATAATAATAATAATAATAATAATAATAATAATAATAATAATAATAATAATAATAATAATAATAATATTAATAACAATAATAATAATAATAATAATAAAAATAATAATAATAATAATAATAATAATAATAATAATAATAATAATAATAATAATAATAATAATAATAATAATAATAATAATAAAAGTACACACTGGTTATGATATATCTACATTATAATTATTGGGATAATAATATATGATGGGATAATAATATGCTATAGTATGGTATACGCGTCTTCTGTGAAGGCACCCTTTAATAATAATAATAATAATAATAATAATAATAATAATAATAATAATAATAATAATAATCTGTTTAATTGACCGATTTGCAGTATAAACTGAATCACACGGTATAAAATAAAATACTACTAAATCTAATTATTAAACTATATAAAATCTACTACGTTAAGCGTATTTGATTGTCACAAAATTTCCAAAACGCTCGGTGCTCGTAATAAATTTGTTAATTGATTGCGTTCTAAGATAATAGTTATTGTCAATAGGTGGATGTTCTTTCCGTAAAATACATGCAAGATGATAATATCATTATGATCGACAAGGTCAAAGCCTTTTCTAAAATCAGCGAAAAATAATCTTGCATAGCAATGTCCAATATCTGAACCAGCATAAATCAAATGAAGGATGTAAACCAAAGCTTGGGTGGTTGATTTTCTAGGCATGGCAAACTGCTTGGTATCCAATTTAACACTAACTTCACTTAACAACGAATCCAATGTAAAACCTTCCATCACTTTGCCAATCTGGGACGTATGCGAAATCGGTCGCAAATCTTCCTCAATAGATCGTGGAGGGGATGCCTTAGGGACGGGTACGAAGAAGGCACCCTTTAATTGTTGCGGGAATATTCCTTGTAACATTGTAGCATTATAAATATCAGCAATAACTGGTGCAAGTTCGAAAGCGAAATCTTCAGAAGTTTGTTGGGAAAGTTCTCAGGACCAGACGACTTAGAGGTTTCAATTTGGCATAGAGCTGAGAAAACTTTTCCGGTATCAACTAAAAAGCGGTCAGGTGCTTCCGTTGCCTCGTTCACCTCGCAATCATCCAGCGGTTGAATGATTGAGGGGTTGATACCCCTCTAATATCAAAATAGCATAATTATCATTCAAGAAAGTATTCACAAGTGCTGTATGAATATTATAATAGTGAGACTCAATTTCTTGGTCACTTATAGCATGACCTTGAAGCTCTTTTCCATAGTTTATTAACCAAATTTGGCTTTCATTTTGTTCCCCATCAGGCAAGTTAGTAATAACGAAAGTCTGTCCCTCAATGGTCTCCACCACAATGGGTGGATAAATAATAGTTTGTTCCTCAATGGGCTCTACCACAATTGGTGGATCAATAATAGTTTGTGCGTCAGTGGGCTTTATGTCCCCAATTTAATCGATAAATGTGTCCATCACAGAATGATATATCTCGTAAGAAAAGTTATCGATTATGTTGGTATTACATGTAACATGAGAGGCTGGTGGTAAGTTATTTATAGACAAAAGGTCTACATCTGGGTCTGTCACTATTAATCACATATCCACTATTTAAAGCTCCTAAATACATGCTGTTTCCTTCTAACAGGATATTATTTAATGTAGTTTTTGACCACACGACCACCGGGTTATTTTGCGCTGTAAGAAGCGCCGATAAATACATAAAAGCACATTTTCTGCCTTGAGAATACACAATAAAAAGGTTAAAAAACTGCCTTGATGTATATTAGCAGAAAGAAATAATTCCATAATACCTGTAAATTTCAGAGAGTTTTCGTATAATTTTTGTCCACGCTGAAATAAAATGCACTTGAGCACATGGAAATTGAATGTAGATGCGTGCACATATCAATATCAATATTTTTCGATGGTCCTCCTTGTTTTGCCAACGGCATCCCCCCCCCCCCGAAAAGCGACATCCGCACCGAATGACAGATATCCAGATTCTCGAAGATACATATGTCGCACGAAAGACTGGGTGGAGAAACCTGTTTGCAGGCGTTGTCAAAACGAAACACTGAAAAATTTGCATTTGCATGACAAAATATCGGATTGGCTTCGCAACTGTTCTCAACTTGCTACTGCATTATGTTTCAACAAAGTTGTTAGCTTGCTACAAGTTGTCAACCTGCTTTCTACAAGCTTGTTTCAGCAACTTTCTACATAGTCCAGGACCTGTATAGGAGTTTGTATGCATTTCATTTGCCACAAGTAATCTCAACTGTTTTAGGGTAAAATGACCATGCCGGTCAACATGGCATATGTGCCAAAACCTGAATCCGGGGCGAAAGTCCTCAAAATGACTCCGCCTTGAAACGGCAGTGTCGACATAGCTCTAACCTCAGACCAATGCAAGCAACAGCATTTCTGAAGTGCCTATAGTGTTTAGAAAAGTTGCTTATGGGGGTGGTTATTAGAAGCAAAACATTGCCTAACTATAATATTTTCCAAGAAAATCACCACTCAACATGCTAGGTCAGCAGCTAATTATGCATAAAATCATTAAAATTGCTGGCAGAAATTAAATTTTCATATTTCCTAAAAAAAATTATCATAACATGAAAAACCATGTTCAATTGTATCCAATTCTTGCAGATTTCAAAAGGATTGACATTATCTTGTTGATATACAAGGCACTGTATTTCACTTACCCCCCGCAAAAACACGATTTCAGCCATATTCTCCGTCTTGTTTGCTTTTTTATCGCCGACCAGCCGAAGTCTCACACAATTCTTGCACTTTTCCGTAATCACAGATGACTAAAGAAAAATTCAGCCCAGTTTCGACTTGTTCTGAGCCTGTGCCATCTACTTTATCTCCGATTTTCCATCCTCGACAATTAGCCAAAATTGCCGCCATTACGAAGTCTTGCCGCTTTTCTGTCCAATAAATGTGACTTCTTCGTCTTTGTGTGTATTTATACTATGTAATCCAACAATACTTTATACTATTGAATTTCTGAAGGTCATTTTGTTAAATTTGATCAAATTTCAATATAAAAATCCACCCACATAAAATCGAGTCTCTTCGAGCTTCAAAATAATTTGAAAGTCACGCGCAATCGTCACGAAAATTCCTTGTGGGCGACCATACCGGAGGGAGTGAATATTTTCACGAATGCGTTTGCATGTTTATATTTGCGTATTATTTTGTTTTTAAGCTTTAACTACAAGAAAATCTGACAGTTATGCATTTCTCCCATGTTTATTTTGAGGGCTATGCCAGTGCAGATACGTACGTTTCAATTTTAAAATCTTAGTGGGCTAATAGTGGCTTTTAGTGGCTTAGACGCTTAGTTATTTTACACTTTGCCATAATAAAAATCGCCCTTTAAATAAAAATGGGGAAATGCGTAAGTCTGTCTGATTTTCTTTTAGTTGAAGCTTAAAAACAAAACAATACGCAAATATACATGAACATAGAATAATATGAAATATTTACTTGGCTTGCTGTGGAAACGAGCAAACGTATTCGTGAAAATATTCACTCCCCCGGTATGATCGCCCACGAGGAATTTTCGTGATGATTGCCCGTGACTTTCAAAATATTTCGAAGCTTGAAGACACTCGATTTTATGTGGGTGGATTTTTATATTGAAAATTGATAGAAGTTTACAAAATCACCTTTAGAAATTCAGCAGTATAAAGTGCTGTTGGATTACTTAATATAAATACACATAAGGACGAAGAAGTCACATTTATTGGACACAAAAGCGACAAGACTTCGTAATGGCGGCAATTTTGGCTAATTGTCGAGGATACAAAATCGAGGATAAAGTAGACAGCACAGTCTCAGAACAAGTCGAAAATGGGATGAGTTGTTCTTTAGTCATCTGTGATTATGGGAAAGTACAAGAATTGTATGAGACTTCCGCTACTCGGCGATAAAAAAGCGAACAAGATGGAAAATATGGCTGGAATCGTGTTTTTGCGGGGGGTAAGTGAAATACAATGTCTTGTATATCAACAAAATAGGGTCAATCCTTTTGAAACCTGTAAGAATTTGATTCAATTGAACATGGTTTTTCATGTTATAATAATTTTTTTTAGGAAATATGAAAATTTAATTTCTGCCAGCAATTTTAGTGATTTTATGCATAATTAGCTGCTGACCAGGCATGTTGAATGATGATTTTCTTGGAAAATATTACAGTTAGGCAATATTTTGCTTCTAATAACCACCCCTATAAACAACCCTTCTAAACATTATAGGCACTTCAGAAAGGCCGTTGCTCGCATTGGTCTGAGGTTAGAGCTATGTCGACACTGCCGTTTCAAGGCGGAGTCATTTTGAGGACTTTCGCCCCGGATTCGGGTTTTGGCACATATGCCATGTTGATCGGCATGGTCGTTTTACCCTAAAACAGTTGAGATTACTTGTGGCAAATGAAATGCATACAAACTCCTATACAGGTCCTGGACTAACATTATTGTCACGACAGTCTTGCTAAAGTCCGTCAACATTTGTTGCGAACCAAGCTGTTTCATCCATATAACAGTCTTCCTCATATGCAGCAGTATGAAGAACTATGTTTAATACAGGTATCCCACTTGAGGTACATGATCATCTTTTACTGTCAGTAATAGCATTAAAAATACATCATCAATGTTCATATTCGTGTATGTTTTCTAAACATATTCAGAACATGCCTTAGTACCTTGGTACCGTACAATCAATTTTGACTTTGTTCCTACGGAGTCTTGACGAGAAAACATACCTTCACCCATTGTTATATGTTTCTTGCCTGAGTTTTAGAGGAAAGTTGTTCCAAAATTCACTTCAAAATACGAACACCGCGCACTGTCCCTGAAGCAATGTCTTTGTGCGATCCGAAGCGTGCTTTGGAATTTGTAGAAAACATTTTTCAAGCTTAGACAACGATAAATATTTGACATTTAGTATCAAAATAATCGAGAAAATATGAACTTTTTGAATCTGGTGTAGTTTCAGTCACCAGATTATTTACGCTCCAGCAAGGAGCACTTTATGTAAGCTACCATGTCCTCTCCCGCTTTGAGAACGCGCGAAAATTAAAGTTGCAAATCCATTTTCGAAATTCAAATGCGTCGTTGCCGAGATGGTTGTTATAGATATTAATAAGCTGTGCGATTTTGCCAAATTACGTGACTGTTTTTCTATTAAGCGTATTGAGGGGGGCAAATCTTTCCGACTTGGTGTTCAACATAAGTGCTTAAAAAGCTGGTATGACCTTAAAAAGGTCGCCGGATATATCGTATGTGCAAATCATAAATGGTTTTCTCGAAAGAAACCATGCTGTACTTGTGAAAGAACGCAGTGATAGAATTGAAATTCGCGTTAATCAACTGGAGCACATCGCTTTGCAGCCATTTTGATTTTGAATTTAAGTTGGTCCGCTGCTTGCTTTGCGGGCTCAAATATCGCAAATTTCTGGCGATGGTCCACTCATGACCAAATGTTCACATGCGCAGATAGTACCGTGGAAAATTTTATTGGGGATTATTGTTTTTGTCATGAAAACATCGATTTTAAAGGGACAGTCCACCCCCAAAACAAGTACCGCTTATGTAAAACTCCTTCATGAGTGTACCTTAGAATGGCCATTCATTCGCCTCAACTTTGTTTCGTTACCGAGATATTAGACTTTGTTTCACTGATTTCATGGCCATTTCGCCGCGGCCATGTTTGTTGAGCTGGGGGGCGCCAATATTGCTAATCGTTTGAGTGCTGTGACGTAATTGTGTGATAGAAAACACAGGAATGTAGAGTGAGCACTGTCGTTTACCAAACTTGTACGAATTTTCGTGGGTTTATTTCATTTCAAAGTGCTTTTAACGATGTCACGATCGAATTCTAATAGTTCTTACAAGGCAGATGAAGATTTTACGCTGTTTGAGCAACCTGATATAAAGGTTGAAGAGGACGAAGCAGAATTCTCGCTACAGCCATATCTGTTCGAGCCAACTAGAAAACTGTCTTCTAGTATGGACAGCGACGAAGAATGCGATGATGATGATTCCGATTCTTCCTCCGATGACGAGGACCGCTTGAATAACCTAGAGTGGTAAGTTTTAATTTATTTGAAAAATATAGCGATATTTTCTATTCGTATATAATATACTAACTGGTATCAGGTATAGATTGGGTGTGTCTATTCTCCTAATTTATATCAAAACATCCTCAGGAGTAGATGTGGCCATTGCCAAATAATGGATAAAGTAGATGAATCTGTTTGCTGTCAAGAAATCACTGAAATGCTATCTCTTAATGAAGAAGCTGTGACAATTGACAAATTAAAAGAGCCCCTTACTTGTGTAACTGATAATCCAGCATTTGCTGCAGTATGTCTAAATCACTGGGCACTCAGAACAGCCTGGTATCAATACAGGCAGCAGTATGAAAACCCATTCGAAGGACCTGAGCACCAAAGAAGCAGACATGTCGCATATAGGCAACTTGCACGATTGGGTTGGGGTGTTCTTGGGAGACATGTAAGGGTAGTCCTACCATCCTGTGCAGTAAGTTGTATCCGAGCACATTTTCCACCACCTGGACCCGAGGATGAACACACTTTTGTTGGTTTTAGGCCACCATCCGAGGAAGATGACTAAACACTTCTCGAGTTTGAGAGCAATCAGTTAGGACCACTGATTTGAATAATACTGGATTATGCATCCTATATTAAATTTTGAATATGTAAATGTAACATTTGACTAAGTGAAGTCATCACAGCATTAGAGTAAAGCATTTGCCACAAAAAATGAATGGTCTGGCTTCAGTATGACATATGTAGTAATTATAGTCACTTTGAGTGGAATCGACTGATGGGTGCTTTAATTGCAGCTTGTTTTTCCGGCTTTTCTTTGCGTGCAATGTTTTTTGCTGTGGATTTTTTTCTTTTCGCCTTCTTTGATTTTTTTTTGTTTCAGGATGCTTTCGATTAGTGCATCAAGGTGACCATAGCTTTTTTCTTCCTTTATTGGTTTAACCACCCATTTTTTCCGCACTTTAGGAAAGACAAAGTTGTAACGGAGACAGCCCAATGATGAACCGTGCTTGACCACAGCTTGCTTCCTGGAACAATTGTGATTATGATCAAGGGCAGCAAGTTGTGTTCTGGCAACCATCCCCTCATGGCTGAAGTGCTGTCTTTTAGGACAATACTTAAGCATCATAGAATGGTAAACTTCAAGATTTCCAGTGTGATGGAACTCTGTGACCAACTTGAGATCCTTCAGAAGCTTTTTGTTGAAGACAACCTCCTCAAGGGCCACATGAGCAGCAGTGCCAAATTTTAGCCAAACTTTCTCTTTTCTTTCCCGTCTTGACAGTTCACGATGGGCACATTTATTGAAATGCTTTGCACCTCTCCATGAATGCTTATTGGCAACATGGTTCACAATAGACGTCCGTTTCTCTAATAAAACATCATAGCTGCCGTTACATGTAGCTACACTCCACCAGAAATGAGAAGAAACAGACCGGATCCATGCAGTTAGATCCTGAAACTCTTTCTTCTTGCTCTTCTGTGACAACTTCTTAACCACCCATTTGGAGAGATGCCAGACATCATACTGGTGCATTATTTTAGAATGTTTTTTTCTCATTTCTGATGTAATGGTTGTGTGCCTGTCGGTTTTTAAACACCTTACTTTGACTCCTTTACTTTTTAAATTCTTTAATACTCGATTGCACCCTTCTGCTTCCATTGCGTTGGATGATGAAACCTCGGTAACCTGGACAACTGAGAAATCTAGAATTTTATAGGTACTCTCAGCCATCACAGTGTATGTGTCATATTTTGCGTTATGCCCCGGGCTGTCACACCGTCCATCACCACATATATCTAATTTTTTTTATTTTTTTACTTCTTCAAATAGGTTTTCTTGGTGGTCTTTCCAAGCCTTGTTAACTACCGGAAAAAGAAATTCCTTCTGGATATCGTAGAAGAAACTCTTACCAATGGGGGCCAAGTTTAATCGGTGTGCAAAAGAGTTTATATTTTGAAAAGAATTCCCACTAAAGAGTATTCAGCCAGCAAGTAACACATTCCAAGCTATGTTTGCGTCTATTTTTGGTTGTGATTGCCATTTGTTCTTGTGTCCATCCACACATAATGTATGGATCTCCACCATGCTACCAACCAGTGTTTTAGAGACCTCAGCATTGGGCTTGAAACAGGTAGAACAGGTGACAAACAGCTTATCAAGATTTTCCTCAAAAACTATAAACTTTTTTTGCTCAGCGGGACTTCTCTTTGTTTCGTCATCACTTTCAGAATCTATGTCATCTTGACTCTCTGAAGAACTTCCAGGCATGCAGATATCATCCGAATCTGTGTCACTACCTGTACATGTAAGTTCTGAACAGATGCTTTTTTGAGGAGAGACTAATGTATTTCCAGGAAATGTACTAGTAGAAGGTTGTGTATCAATAAAACTAATATCAGAATTGGGCTTCAAACAGTCAACAACAGCAATTGGAGTGCCTTGTGTGGCAATATCACTGACATCAACACTAGGTGGACAAACATCTGCAGTTTGGATGGCGACACTTGTCATTGCTACCTGATTTTCACACACTAAAAGTTCACATTGAATGGCAACTTCCTAAGTTAATCTCAAATTTTCTGTTGGATTTACAGTTACAGAACTTGAACTTGGAGCCTCTGGGCATGCATCTGTCTGAGAATATTCAAATACACCACAGCTAGATGGGCTGTCAATTTGGCATTGATCGCCCCTGACAGATGATGGAAATGGTTGTCCAACAAGGCAGTCTTTTATCATCTTTAACAAAAAGATGAATTATGTGAAGACCCGAACCATTTTTTGTGCATTTATTACTATAATATGTTAGGTTTATTGTGTTCATTTATGTAATTCATGATCATAGTTCGTGTGTGTGCGTTGTGTGTGTGATTTTATGATTTTTAACCTCAATAAGTATTGACTTATTTTGAAAATGTTGTTCTCCCAAGTGTGTATTATTTTATGTCTAATTGAGGAGAACATGCAATTTTCATACACAGAATTTTGTACATGTATCGAACTGAGTGTAAATTTATCTGATATATTTGTGTATATTTGGGTGTTTATATACGTTTTAACTGTTAATGAAATTACACGTTCAATTGTACATTTGATACTGAAGTATTTTAAAGACCAGCGCTTTACCTCTCGCTTAGCTTGTTCAGAGCGCATTTGTGTTCTCATGCGACCTGTCGTTCGTGGCGTTGTGGGCTTACTACGGGGAAATATCGAAGGAACTGAGTTCGGTCTTAGCCTTGCTCTACTTCGGTAGCCGTGTTCCTTAAAGCAATCAGGCGTGAAATGCTCCGAACAAACACACGAATTATCAAGGTTGCGAGGATTTGCTCGTCGAATTCTTGCCATCCATGCTTGACGCAAACGTTCATCTTTCGGGACTCGGTGGTAGGCCTGTAGTTTTCCGTGAGTTGTTGGTACATCCCGGAACCATGCAATGGGGCATTTTAAAAAGTATTTTACTGCGTTTATAGAAATTGCCTAGCTAAAGATGTAAAGCGCTGACTTGAAAATAAAGCTTTCCGCTTTGTATCACACAATGACGTCAAAGCGCTCAAAAGTACACGCAATCCCCCCCCCCCCAGTTCAACAAATATGGCGGCGATAATATGAACAAAATTCAGTGAAACAAAGTCTAATATCTCGGTAACAAAAGAGAGTTGAGGCGAATGAATGGCCATTCTAAGGTATGCCAATGAAGGACTTTTACATGAGGGGCACTTGTGTTGGGGGTGGACTGTCCCTTTAACAAGACCAACGGGGTGTTTGCTGCTTCGTTTTAATATCAGAAAAGTGGATTGCTCTGAACATTTAAACAACAAATAGAGCAAGAAATATCGTCTGAACGCTGCGAAAAGAGAAAGCTATGCTCCAAAAACTGGAGTTATCGCGGGCGGGAAAAATCATAAACAGATCATAAACAGCTTGGGCGGGCAAAATCATAAACAGATCAAAAAGTTGGTAATAATTCCATGTTCTCAGGACGCGAAATTAAATTTTAATCTAAGCCCCAAATATAATCAAATCTTTAAATCTTCAATCCATCAATGTTAAAACATGACAAATAAAACGTTGGTTAGGGTTAGGGTTAGGGTTAGGTTTTGGGTTAGAGTTTGGATTAAGATTAACATTCGCCATGCATTCTGAGAACACGGAATTATTACCAAAAAGTTATCCTAGACAGGTTTCAATGCTGCAATGTTTTGTTTTGGTGGGAAAACGAAAAACATAAGTTGTTCAGATTTGATAATACGGTACGTTTGGTATCGTAATGCTATACCAAGTGTGCAGATAAGTGCGTAAATTCAATTTTTTTAAATACTACGTAGAACTGGTAAAGAAAAACTCTCAGATAATTTTTTTTTGTATTTGAAAGGACTAGCTACATGTGTGTACCGATCTGTATCTTGGATAAGGAGGGTATCTGCTTGACATGTCCAGTTTTTACGGGCAAAAACTTTGGCGATTTGAAAATAGTTTTGTTTCCTTCATGCATTTAATTTGCAACAATTTTTGTTATAATTTTTCTACTTTCAAAATCAAATAAAATATTTTCAAGACTCATTCGATCATTTTAAGTGAAACTGTCACTGATTGTTGTATCCTTGAATGATCCTGCCCAGATTAGAAGATAAAAAGCGTCATTTTCTTATTACATTTTCCCTATACCTCTGTATTGAAATCGTAACGATGGTACTGGCTGCTGTATATTAATTTTTTTTATAATATTTATTGTTATTTTTGATGGCGTTTTATGACGTCAGCGTTCGAATCTGTATGACGTTGAATTTTAACTGACTTGACCTCTTTATTTCTTTACTCCTTGACTGAATTGATAGATCTCGATAGATTGATTGATCACTTACGTAAATTGCAAGATTTTGTTCTGAGTCATAAAGATAATTTATTCATTTTACTTTTTGCATAATAGTGACACCCAAATTTAAATAGACGTTGATTGATAAACTACCGTGTATAAAGATGATTAAATAATAACAATATTGTAATAAATAATACGTAAAGTCTACTATAAATCATTATTGAGCCATCGCTAGCATCACTGTGTGGTAACTGTGATCGTAATTTATAGGCTTTCGCCAACTATAAAAGCTGAAAAATTCTACATAACCATCAACTGCCATTAAATTGTTTCCTTTTACTGCAATTTTGTATTTAACTTCTCTCCTTCGACCATGTTCTTGAGATACTTGCACATTTCTTCAAACGTTGGCCTGTCTTTTGGTTCGACTTTCCAACAGTTTCGCATTATCTTATATCTAATGGACAAAAAAAAAATTTTCTACTCTGAAAATCTCCTGAAATGGGTGACTTGAATTAAATAAATGGGACGTCAAAAAATTAAATCTGCTCCTTTTTTAGATTTTAAAACCAAATCTGGTAATGAATAAATTCTTGCAAACAACATTAATTATTCGAGCAGGCGTATCTTGTAAGATACTCGAGAAGAAAGTGTCAGTAGTGTAGTGGGTTGGTACGGAGTGTTAAAAGGGGGTACCTCATGAATGCCCGATGAGGATAAGAGTATAAAAGGACTATGCAGAAAAAGTAGTCTCAAGTGGGATGGTGTGTATTACACGTTTGTAGATGAGGTTAGACTATGCGAGGATGGACTGCTGTGATATAACTAGCGTCAAAAGAGTGTCGAAACGATACAGATGTTGGATCATTAGATCGAGTGACTCGGAAATAGACATTCGTCTATTTCTTGACATAAATAAAAAAATGTGATCAATAAAGTGGTTGAGAGGATTTGCTCTGGTCAACTAACGAAATCCGAAAGCTACATCAAGGCTGTCCCATAATCCATATGCTGTAAGTTTTTTGGGTATGGGGAGATGAAATCTGCAGTTGTTGAGACGAGTCATGCAGACTTTATAGATGACGCTTGGCCTCCAAGTAAAATATTTTTATATAATAACAATTAGTTTATAATATCTTTGATTAGTAAGAAACTTACAGTTCGTTAGAACACTGTTTTGGTTTTGACATCCGACATCCACTTCCGACGTGAGAGGCAATTACGTAGGGAGAAATGTTTTCATATGGCTCTTTCCCTTTGAAATAAGAGAGATTAATTCTTAGTCGGGGAGGATTGTTAAAACAGTATACCTGTCGAGCATAAGTCAAATAGCCTTGGTGGAATAGAAGCGATAGCCTGTCTGACTAAAAGGTCAAGTTACTACCGCTCTTATCTTAAAGTGATGCTTGGAAATCATGTTCTTACCCAAAGTAGTTATTTCATAAAGAAGAATGCCATAGCTCCACCTGAATAACCAAATCCACAATTAGAATAAGTCTTTTACGGGTTTTTTCTGAGGCTATTGTCCTTACCACCAAGCCTCGCAGTGACGCAATACACTGTTTTACATTAATACGAGACCTGCTGAAAATATTCGGACTGCGAGAAAAAATAAACCAATTATTTGCCGGTCTTGTCAGTCTGTATAGGGAAATATTTGAGACCTTGGGAAATATTTCTTTCTACGGACTTCTTATTTAACCGGCAAATAACCTACATATATTTTTATAGGTATGTGAAAGATTGCAACTCATGGCCATTGCCTAATCATAGAAAGGATGAGCGGATAATTTTTTCAATTTATGAACATAACGAAATTCAAAATTTATTGCGTAGTTCATGAAGAATTGCAAGATTCAAACAAAAAATAGGCTGCCAAATTATTCAACCCCCTTTAAGGAGTGTCTTTCCTACTTCGTGCAGCACCTCTCTGTAGCACTGCGATGTAGCACTGCCATGTAGCAGACTAACACAAGTTTCTGGCAGCACTCCTGGGGTATTTTTGTCTATTGTTCGTGTGCAATGGCTTTCAGCTCAGCAATCTTTTTGGATTTGTGTGTCGCAGCTCATTCTCAAGTCCCACCACAGATTCCCAATTGGGTTTAAACCAGGAGACTGTGATGGCCACTCAAGAACCTTCCAGCATTTTTTCTCTAATTAAGCCTTCTGGATTTTGATGTATGTTTAGGGTCATTGTCTTGCTGGAATCTCCCATGTCGTCCAAGCTTCAGCTTCTTCACGTATATCTTAGTACTTGCTTGAATCCATGATGCCTTCGACAAGGTGGAGATTCTTACTAGCATTAGAAGCAAAACATCCCCTCAGCATTACTGATTAACCACCATCTTTTACAGTAGCCAGGGTGTTCTACACGTCACTGCACGTTTTGTTCTTCCTGCTGATATACCACTGGTCAATATCACCGAAGAGCTCAAGTTTGTTTCATCAGTCCATAGCACAGTATCCCAAAATTTCTGGGGCTTTAATAGGTTGGTTTGAGCATATACTAGGGGTGACTTTTCTTGTGGTGTGGCTTCGGTATCAGTTTACGTCTCGTACTTCAGGCAATGAGCCCTTGAGCAAGAAGTGTGTGGTGTATTGTGTCCACTGCCAGCCATGCTTTCCTCGAGGTACCTGGAATTAATCCTTGGGTTCTTGTGTACCGGTCTTCTATGAAGTCTTGTGGCCTTGAATTTTCAAATGATGCTCCCATTGGTGTCGTCTTTAAGAACTTTTAAGAGCCTAGATATTTTCTTGTACCCATTTGCTTTCACAATTTTGCCAACAAAGAGGAAGATGCATGTGAATGAGTCCTGACATAAAATATGTTAGATAATAATGCAAATATCCCGCAAAGCGTTTCTAATTGTTGAATTTAGTTAAATATGTAATATGTGTATCACGCATTTGATTTGGAATCATGCATGTTCATCCAGGATTCATTTGTGGGGAGTTCAATATTTTTGCTATTGCTAAAAAATGGTAATTTGTGCTATTTTTTTTGGAACATAAGTTGAAACTTTGGTTTTACAATCTTAATGGAATGGAACAGTTGCAGCGGTTTTATTCTATAGAAAGCTAATTTTTTTGCATTAAATATAACACTCATAATCCAATAGTGGTTGGATTACTTTACATGCAATTGTAAGACTTACACATCACTTGCTGTTGTAAAACGACCATAAAGTAGGCTCTCCAATGCCATCCACTTGACAGGAAGCAAATTCTATATGAAAGAATAAATTTTAATTAGCGGAGCACTTGTATACAAGGGACTGCAGAAGATCGGTAACTTGGAGAGGGGATTTTTGTATATTCGACTTTACATCTGTAAAAACAATAGGTTTCAATTATCTTTCTCCCTCGGTTCCTGATGTGACCATAGTAATAATTTAGTAGAGAGTTTTAAATGTTAAGATTATTTTTGCTGCATTTGACTTTAATTTGTCAACATGAAAAAACCACCGACAGAACAATAGTAAAACTAGATATAGTTCCTATTAATTGAATAGTGGCTACAGAAACGTAGCCAGCCACACGATCTTGTCCCGCTATGCAAAGATTTTTGTGTTCATAGACTGTGAAAACACCAATTTCTAAAGAAATGAATAATATAAAGATTTGAAATTTGCATAGCGGGATCAAATTATCGGGCTGGCTTCGCCACCGACTGGCTATATAAGAAGGAAATTAAGCACTTAAATTTGAAGGTTGTATTTTTATAGAAAATCAAGTAGTTTAAAAGATTTACATGATTGCTTCTTAAATATTCCTCAGCTCCTCCAATATCTCTTGACAAACCAAAATCAGACACTTTAGCAATGTTATCTTCACCAATGAGAATATTTCTGGCAGCCAAATCACGATGAACTAACTATAATAAAAAGGAGTTTATTAACTATTACTAACGATGCAGATGACAAAAAGTGATAGAAGACGGTGACAAAAAGATGACAAAAAGTGACAGAAGTTTTTCAAAGTACACAAAAAAGCTGCTAGGAGCAAAAACTTAGTTCTTCGCGGTCGCTTAATCTGTCATAAAATAATGTAATTCCAAACCATCAATTCAAGCTAGTTGTTCTATCTTTTTGCTCTTAGTGAGCACGCTGCAATTAAAACATGGTAGCTAAATGGCCCATTTTGCACCCAAATGATGAAGTCAGCACAGTCAAATAGTTGTATGCAACAACTAATTTAAATTCTAACATAATAGTAAATAATTGACCATAAATTTAATTCCGCCAAAAAAATTGGCATTAATATTTCAATAAAAAATGCCTGGTGAATTAGGCGTATATATATATAAGTATGACGTGTCATCATAAAGCATGGACTCGTATAGGGGAAACAATCTACCTTTTGTTTAGCAAGATGAATCATTCCTTCAGCAACATTTACAGCAATTGTTAAGAGCTGGTGTTCATTTAATACAGACGTTGCGTTTATATAGTTTGATACTTGTTTCTTAGCAGACGTTTTTCTGCTGTTAATGAGAAACGTTCGAAGATTTCCACCAGGACAAAACTCTGTGATCACACATAGCTTTCCTAATAATGCAAAAATAAATAGGAATTGTTTTTGAAACAACTACTATGCTCTGCTTTTAATCCTGGAAGCTTATAGCGGAAGTCAGTTTAAGTCAAAGAAGGCTTTATAATTGTAATTATACGCGTATAACGATTTCCACGCACGTGAAAATTAAAATAGTTTTATATCATAATTAGAAATTTGTTAGTCTGGA